>JAOPTO010001180.1:292534-376497 GCA_033822845.1 Tetrapedia diversipes
TGAAGAGATAAGTAATATTTGCGAATCATAAAATTATATTTTACATTGGCCTGTCGTTATGAACATTTTTCCACTACTGTAATTAAATTAATTAATAAGAAATAACATTATAAATACAATTTGTATCCAATGCTAATTAATGAATACCGTTCTGCCACAATCACGATAAAAATGAATAGATAAATAATATTTGAGAATCATAAAATTATGTTTTATGTTGTTCTGTCTTAAACTTTTGTCCGCTAGTGTACCTAGCGTGCCCGTGTTTTAGACATAGTGATAGGAAGCGATAGTTCGGAACTCGTGTATATAGAAACTGTGAGGGATTCGAATGCTTGCGAGAAAGGTAGTCGGTTAATCTCTCCCAACCGCGAGGGCAGAAATATCGCCACACGTTTGTTATAATAAATAAACAAATTAAACCATAAACAGTAACAGTCCAATTAAAAGCAACCAAAGACAACCGTGCAATCATGCTGCAAAACGTTGCTCATTTGCATTCAGCAATAATAGTTGCCGCGGTGATAAGCAGTTCGTCGACGCGCCTGTGGACAGGCAACCGGGAGGCGCGGCTGAATTTTTAAGCCGCTTCTCGCGGGACGACGACAGGCATTCTGGAGCTGTGCAGAAACGCGCGGAGGAAAGCCACGGGTTCAGGGTGCTCGCGCCAAGCCTCGTGCTCGTCGTTCTCATGGCGAGACACCACCGAGTGGTCCGCAAGCAAGCAAGGAGCGCGCATCAAACATTCATCGGGCAGACACGCTCGAAATGGAGTCTCGTAGTCGAAGCTACGTTTACCGAGCTTCCAACTATTTTCGCTGGCTGCGGATTCGCTTCGATCCTCGAGTACACTACGATGCTTCAGATCGCAGAACCAGCCCTCTGCAGCGCATCACGCGAACGGGGAATATTCCAAGTGTTAGGTCTTCGTTGTACAGTAGATGACGAAAGTTTAAGACAAAATGGTGAAACGAAGTAAATAAATAGATTAATAAGGAATAACAGTGTAAATAAAATTTGTAGTCTGCGTTAATCGATAAATAGTGTTCTATACTGTAATGACAATAGAAATTAATAAATAAACCATATTCGCAAACTATAAAATTACGTTTTACACTGTCCTGCCGTCTTAAACTTTTGTCCACTACTGTAAATAAGTTAATTAATAAAAAATCACAGTATAAATAAAATTTGTAAAGGAGTTAAAGAAAATAAATAAGTTAATTAATAAAAAATCACAGTTTAAATAAAATTTGTATCCTATTCTAATCAATAACTAGTGTTCTACCACAATGACTGTGAGTATCAATAGATGGAGAATATTTGCGAATCACAAAAGTATGTTTTACATTGTCCTGTCGTCTTAAACTCTTCTCTAAATTGTCGTATAAATATAAGTAACTGTAGAATAAATAATATATAGTTCAGTTTCTAGTGAGTACTCTTTTATTAATTTGATCCACGCTAACACTAATGAAGAAAAAAGAAGTCACATCTTAGAGTCTAAAAAACAGAGTGAGAGACTAAAACAATCTTATGCTTGTGTAGCACAAATTTCACAATAAGCAACCATAACTCCAAAATTCGTCCTTCTCGTTTCCATGCACAAGTGTTCTTACCGTTAACTCGTTAAACAGCGAAGTATAGCATTCCTAAGGGTGAGCAAGGGAAGAGGGATGGTCGAAGGAGTCAGCTGTGTGCGGACTCATCGAGCTGTCGGCCCGTTGCGTGCACGGTGTGCAGTCCAGCTTCTGATCGCTGTGCCGACGTGGCTGTTCGCCGCGAGTAAATCGCTGAGAGAAGCGATACTCGAACCGCTGAATCGCGAACCCGGTCAGAGCGCGCATCGGTGGCTGCGGATTGCCTGTAGCCAGGGGCACGTGTATCGCCGAAGAATTGATACGTGTTTAAGGGCGGACCGCAAAACGCGTCAGACTTCAAAGGCGTTAACCCCTTGGCTTGTAACCACGAGATTTTAGGGGTTGGACGAACCAGATTCGAGAACGAAACGCGAACCAAACCTGAACGTGAACCAGATTTAAATCTGATTCAAGCCAAATTTTAATTTGAAACTAATTTGAACCTATAGTAATGGACAAAAGTTTAACAGTCAACGAAAGCAAATTAATTAATTTATAAAAATTCTGTGGTAATCAATAAATAGTGAACTACCATAATAACAATAAAAATTGTTACACAGACAATATTTGCAATCCATAAAACAGTGCTTCATATTGTCCTCTTGTCCTAAACTTTTGTGCGCTACTGTAAATTAATTAATTAATAAGAAATAACAGTATAAATAAAATTTGTATTCTATACTAATTAATAAATAATGTTCAACAAAAAAAATTAATAAATAAACAATATTTGGGAATAATTAGCTTATATTTTACATTGTCTTGTTGTCTGAAACTTTTGTCCACTACTGTAAATTAATTCATTTATAAGAAATAACGGTATAATTAAAATTCGTATTCTGTGATAATCAATAAATAATGTTCTACCATAGTAACAATAAAAATTGCACAGACAATATTTGCAATCCATAAAGCTATGCTCCACATGGTTCTCTGGTCTTAAACTTTTGTCCGTTACTGTAACCCTTTCAACGCTTAGAAGTTCGAGGATATCCTTTCGTATTCGAAATGAATTTCTAAACTTTAATTTACCGCATAATAAATTGAAATCCACCAAATTGTGAGAATTCCCATAAAAATTGATGGAGCTGCAAATAAAAATAATTTTGCAAACATTATTTAATTATTAATATTATTTTAGACCGTCTTTTCTCACACAAATTCAGAAGATAAAGTTTCTGTAAGCCATCCTGCGTTTTTATTCGGCGAGCATAAAGTATCCCCGTATACCTTTTGCACAAAAAAAAAGGAAGCTTCATATTCTGAGGCTTAATAATTTTTCGTGAACGTTCCTGGCGCGGGCGCGTTGCAGAAAAAATGAGACCGGTGCTTTTATTTAGTCTGGCGCGGTTCTCTGTTGAATTTTCGATAGAAAGCCCGGCTTCAATACTCTCTACGTAGAATACATTAATCGCGTGCACAGTGTTACACGCACGCGCTGCATATTGCAGCAACGTATACATGTTTGTTTCCCTGGTATCGCGCGCGCGCGCGCACATACCGTGCCATCTATACAAAAATGCAAACCACGCATTAACGAAGCGTCTCCATTGTGCCAGGGTTTTTATACGCTCTAACATCTCTGCATGCCGTGGACGTAATGAAATATTGTTCGCGCGTTAAATCTGACGAACGGGACGAACAATGCTGCGTCTGATAGTTCGGGAACCGCGGGACAGTGTCTCGTGAATATACGACGACGGAAAGTAGGCGTACAGTCGGTCGCAAAAATTTTCAGCACCCAACGAATTTTTAATATTTCACGTAAAACGAGATACGGTGGCGGGCAGAAGTTGAAGATCGAAGGGTTGAGAAAAATTAATTAATTAATTAATTAATTATTAATATAGGAAAGGTTATAAATGAAAAAAAAGAAAAGAATGAGACGTGAATAAAGTGATGAATATGCGTGTGTTCGATAAAATTAAAACGACACAAACGAACACAAAAAGTTTAAAATCAAAGGGCTGAGAAAAATTGATTAATTAATTAATAATATAGGAAAGGTTATAAATGAAAAAAAGGAAAAGAAAGAGAAGTGAATAAAATGATAAATATGCTTGTGTTCGATAAAATTAAAACGACACAAACGAACACAAAAAGTTTAAGATCAAAGGGCTGAGAAAAATTAATTTATTAATTAATAATATAGGAAAGGTTATAAATGAAAAAAAAGAAAAGAAAGAGAAGTGAATAAAATGATAAATATGCGTGTGTTCGATAAAATTAAAACGACACAAACGAACACAAAAAGTTTAAGATCAAAGGGCTGAGAAAAATTAATTAATTAATTAATAATATAGGAAAGGTTATAAATGAAAAAAAGAAACTTGCGAAAGAAAGCGAAACTTAAAAGATAGTTAACGAGATTGTTGTGACAGTCATGGTAAATTTCAATATTCAACAATTATTTTAAGCTTACAATTTTTATGCAAATTTATGATTTTATTAACACAGTCAAAGGGATGGAATCTAAATTAATGTTTATTTCACACCCTACATATTACATTCTATACACTAAGTTGTAATCAGCGGATTTTATAATTATATATAAATATTTATAATTTTATTCAATTTTATTATTTTATTATTACCATTTTTATATTATTATTTTATTATTTGTCGAAGTATTTTCATAATTAGCTTTACTAATTAAAAATATCCATTTTATTGGGCTCCAATTTCACGATAAATTAACAGCTGATTTTATGCAAATGAGAAGATTCCCTCATTTCACACAGTTTCCAATTGACCCTCTTATCAATTTTCGCTCGAACAGCGAGTCACTCATAACTCGCGTCCGGCAAAAAGTCCTCCATTATCGGATCCAACTCGAAGAGGAGCAACTTTATCGCCTGTTTGACTTCCCGGAAACAGTCCTCGGCGTCGCAGTCGAAAGGGTCGCGAACAGCGAACGAAAGATCGCGTAGCAAGGGAAACTAAATCTGATGCGGAAACTTCTCAGCACGGTTGCCAACTACTTGCAACTGCGACGTGGAAATCAAAACTATCGACGAGGACTCGGGAACAGACGTGAAGGAGTTCACGTGTGAGCTCGTGAAACTTAATGATCCTCGGTGTGTCGAACCACCCTTCTATCGGCCTGTATTTCATTCGTTGACGCTTACCGAACGTACAGAATCGGACAAAAGTTTAAGACCAGAGGATCGAAGAAAACAAATAATTTAATTAATAGAAAGTAACACTGGAAATAAAATTTGTCATAATCAATAAATTAATTAACAAGGAATAACAGTATAAATAAAATTTGTATTCTATGCTAATCAATAAATTAATTATCTAATAAGAAATAACAGTATAAATAAAATTTATATTCTACGACAATTAATAAATTAATTAATTAATAAGAAATAACAGTGTAAATAAAATTTGTGTTTTAAGCTAATCAATAAATAGTGTGTTACCATAATGACAATAATAATAAATAAATAAATAAACGATATTTTCGAACCATAAAATTATGCTTTTTACGTTGTTTAATCATGTCAAAGTTTTGCCCGCTACTGTACATTTGTTATTTAATACAGAAGAAAAGAGGTCATACTTGTTATTAAATTTTAGTATTTTAATCCATTTCATAATTTAATATTTTTTATATTTAATATCTTTTATCAAACTATAACTCTTTTTCAAGCTTTCCCCACTAGATTTACAGTAACGGACAAAAGTTTAAGACCAAACAGTCTACGAAAACAAAATAATTAATTTATAAGAAATAATAAAATAAACATGGTCCTGTCGTCTTAAATTTTTATCACTAATTGATTACTTCAATTATTGAAATTATTATCTTTACGTATCGTTATCCAGCGTTTCTTTCTTTCACCACCTGTTATTATTATTCAATATTTCATTATTCGTTATTCCCCAACGAATGTCCATTACGACTTTTCCTCGACCCAACACTATTTTCTCCCTGAACCGAACGAAATTATTGCACGTGAAGGATATTCAATTTTTCGTTCGAGCAACCGCGTGTAATCCGTGCAAGGACCAGCGCTACATTTTCCGGAAAAATAAAGGAATACGGCGAGGCAGCAACGTCCGCCCCGTTCGTTTCATCCGTGCAATCGCATCAACCGGAAGGGACTCGAGCGGCGTGCATCGCGTTACCGGTGCAACCGAATCATCCTCCGTCCGCAAAATCGCCGCAGACGTAAAGTTCTTCCCCGCAAATGGAATCGCTGTGCTTTTGCCCCCTCCCCCCCTTCCGTAACCCTTTCATGCTTCCATCGTGCTCTCTGGTCGGTGCGCTTTTCGGCGCCACAAGAAATCGTCCGCCTTTCAACGAGTTCTCGTAATGAAACATATTAAACCAAGCGACGAGAAGTCGTGGACGATCGTGGTTGTTGGATTTGCGGAGAAGTTATGGAAATGAATGACCAATACTGACTCATCCCTATAATATTTTATTAACACTAGGTTTAGGGGCACCCGTCAAATTTGACGGGTTTCGGATTTCGTAAGCAAAATTTGGAAAAACAATTAATTTTATTCTAAGCAGTTTTTGTTGGCTTTGTATTTAAATGATTTATGGACAAGACTCATTAGTGTACATATTATGTATAGGACACTAATTCCTATGACTAATTCCTTTAATAAGGAAAGAATTACACTATTTATACAATAAAATAAAATAAAGTAAAAGAAAGTAAAATAAAATAAAGTAAAACAAAATAAAACAAAATAAAATAAAGTAAACAAAGTAAAACAAAATAAAATAAAATAAAATAAAATAAAGTAAAATACATAGTGCAATAGTGCATTAAATTAGCAGGCGAATAAAAGTTGATGGGGGAAAGTAGTGTGGATTATTATATTACTGTAAAGTGTTATTATTATGATAGATCGTTGTTGGTGTTATTGATGTTATTGGCAGTTGTTTGAAATAGAAATAAAATCGCAGTTTTTCACAGCACTATGCGTGTATCGTGTATTTTCACGCAAGGGTAAACTGCTCGTTACAGGATTAATCTTACCGTGCCTATTTGCGTTGAAAGCTAATATTTGCACAGCTGATCCCACGCTCTTGCGCGGCAGTGTACCTAATGGCCTGGTGAACGTTATCATTTAGGAATGGTAAGCAATTTAATCAACTTCGACAACACTAATCACTGCACTCCATTCAAAATCCAAACAGAGTGAGTACAAGCTTGTGAACGAGATCGAGATGCAATTTTTAACGGGTTGCATTCATTGAAAAAATATATGAGTACAAATTTATTAACACGTTCATTTTTCAATCAGTAAAACTACCTTATTAACGTAACAAGTAGTATAAGTAAACGATTGACGAATCAGGAGTACAGGTATATTACTAACTTGCTAGTAGTACAGATAAACGAATGACACAGAGGAATCAGTGATATACATACGCGATTAACGAAAAGTAGTATAAGTAAATGCTAAATGAAGCTATGCTTTATATTGTCCTGTCGTCATAAACTTATTTTCCACTACTGTAAATAACAAAAATCTGAACGAGCGTTCGTGCTCCGTCGAAAACCACCCCACAACTTTCATCCCCCGCGGCCTAAAGCTCGAGAACGACCCCAACCAAGGGTGAGGGGTTGTATTATCCGCGAAACCAGGCCAGAATGATAAATATGTCGATCGAGAGGTCATTATCGGCCGCTATGCTAATCACGGAAGCGGGTTCCTGCCACGAACATCCAAACGGCCGGGAGTTTGCGTCCGACTCGTGACGGGGTACATCCACTGAATCGCCCGGCCGCACGACGAATATCGTCCAGAGTCCGCACAGGACGGAACTTTCCGTGACGAATCCCGTTTCGTCCGTGTGCTCGCATAATTTCGCCATTGAACATCCACGAATTCGCCCCGTGTCCCGCATTCTGCCCATCGCGTGTAATTTCTTCCTCCTGCTTCGTCCCGTCCTCTAACCTACGAATCCTACGTCACTACCTAACCCTCCTCATACTTCGTGCCAACCCCTAACCAGCGAATCGTATGCCACCATCTAACCCTCTACTTCGTCCCGTACCCTAACCTATGAAGTTTACGCCACCACATAACCCTCCTCATGCTTCATCCCATCTCCTAACCTAAGAATCCTATATCACCACCTAACTCTTTACTTCGTACTGTACCCTAACCTACGAATCCTACGCCATCACCTAACTTCTTACTTCATCCTGTAGCCTAACCTATGAATCTTATGCCACCACCTAACCCTCTTCCTGCTTCATCCCATCTCTTAGCCTACGAATCCTATGCCACCACCTAACTCTTTACTTTGTCCCGTACCCTATCCTATGAATCTTACGTCACCACCTAACCCTCTACTTCGTCCTGTCCCCTAACCTATGAATCCTACGCCACCACCTAAACCTCCTCATACTTGGTCCCGTCCCCTAACCTACGAACCCTATGCCACCACCTAACACTCCTTGTACTTGGTGTTATCCCCTAACCTACGAACGCTATGCCACCACCTAACTCTTCACTTCGTCTCGTAGCCTAACCTATGAATCCTACGCCACCATCTAACCCTCTTCTTCGTCTCGTACCCCAACCTATGAGTCCTATGCCACCACCTAACAGTCTACTTCGTCCTGTCCCCTAACCTATGAATCCTACGCCACCACCTAAACCTCCTCATACTTGGTCCCGTCCCCTAACCTACGAACCCTATGCCACCACCTAACCCTCCTCATACTTGGTGTCATCCCCTAACCTACGAACCATATGCCACCACCAAACTCTTTACTTCGTCTCGTAGCCTAACCTATGAATCCTACGCCACCATCTAACCCTCTACTTCGTCTCGTACCCTAACCTACGAATCCTATGCCACCACCTAACTTTTTACTTCGTCCCACAGCCTAACCTATGAATGGTACACCACCACCTAACTTTACTTCTGCTTCGTCCCATCCCCTAACCTACGAATCCTACGCCACCACCTAACCCTCCTCCTGTCCATGGAGGCCAGTTCGAACCTGGCTTCCTCTGCTTCCGCTGTGTGTCCTTCCGTTCTATCGCGTATTCCCCGGTGTTCTACTTCTGGCTTCTTTTCTGCCCGCCGTTCGCAGGCTTCGCTTTTCTGCTGCCTCGTTTCTTCGGCTGCCGCATTGTTGTCGCGGCCCATTGTCGGCACGACCGGGACGACGGAATTGTGCGACGGAGTTAGTAGGTGTTTCGTGTTACAGTGCTACCCGCGGGGACGGGGTAATATTCGTACTACGGGTGAATTGGGGGATTAACTTTTAGGGACTCGGGGATGATGAGATGACTAACGACTACGCGTCCCGGTTTCCTATGGGTGGCTCGATAGTTTCTCGAGTCGGACGTGTTTTGGAATTGATAATGATACGGGTAACTCTAAACCCTGAATAATAATGTTAGAGCTGTCAACGATGGTGACACCTTATGTGTAAATAACTGATTCGTTAGGCTAAGGTAGGAGAAACGCTATACATATTTCAGAAAGCGACTTAAATAGTTATTATTATTATTATTATTAATATTACTATTATTGTTATTATTACTATTAATATTACTATTATTATTATTATTAATATTACTATTAACATTATTATTGCTATTAATATTATCATTATTATTATTATTACTATTATTATAATTATTAATATTACTATCATTATAATTATTAATATTACTATTACTATTATTATTATTGTTGTTGTTGTTACTGTTGTTATTATTATTTTATTCTCATTGTTATTAATATTACTGTTAATATTATTTTTTATCATTATTATTAATATTACTGTTAATATTATTTTTTTATCATTATTATTAATATTACTATTAATATTATTTCTTTTTTTTTTAATTTACATTCCCACTTGTTATTTTTTTCCTTTTAGTCAGTTTCACGGTGTTCCCGCCCGATTCTCTCAAGTGTTATCTTCGTTGGTCGATGGATCCCATAGAACACTTCCCCTAGAACACTTCGCGGCTCCGTTCACAGCTGGGGAATACAAATTGCTTGGTAGCGTGTCGTCTCGCCGGCAAAGTAGATAACGGCAATTAGAGCATCATCCCGAGTGGCTGTGCGCTCAAAGTGCACACGATTAGTTTCTGCCCTTGACGTTTCTCTGTAAGGTAAACGAGAACCTAACAGAATAACGCTGACTGAAGTTTTGACGAGTCTTCGTCACGCTCTGTGAAATATAATAGGTCTGTTCAGAGTAAAACGATTAGCCCTTTCCGGGAACTGGAATAGAAATGGATTCGACGAGAATCGGATAAGCAACAGGGGAAACAGCAATATTAAGCTGATCGAATGAAAGCGAGAAATACAAACTATATAACAAAGTTTCGAATTTTTAATGTGTTAAAACATAAAACTCAACCGGTGATTCGTTTGAATTGGTAGAGCGCTTTTTACTTATTCGTACTACTGGCACACTATTCGTTTACCTGTACTACTTTTTCGTTACTGGCTTACTTGTATTGCTGGTTCATTATCCATTTACCTGTGCTACTTTTCGTTAATGGTTCACTTGTATTGTTCGCTCGTTTTTTATTTACTTGCACCACTGATTCGTTATTTACTGAGCTGCACTACTTCCTACTTAATAGTTCACTTCCACTACTGATTCACTATTCATTTTATGACTTGCAAATATTGTTCATTTATTCATTGTTATCGTCGTTATGGTAAAACAGTATTTATTGATTTTACTTGTACTGTTATTTTTTATTAATTTATTTATTTACAGTAGCGAAAAAAAGTTTGAGACAACAGTACAATGTGCAACATAATTTCATGGTTCGTAAACATTGTATATCTATTAATTTTGATGGTCATTGTTTATTAAGCAGAATATTTGTTAACTATTTATTAAGAAGAATCATAAAACGATTAGAAATCAGATGAAATAACAATGTTATCCCTTGCATCGAATAATAAAGGGTGAAGCAATTTAAAAATTTCATGATTTAAGCAAATAAATTCACTAGGCTGCACAATGGTCTCTAAAAAATAAAGAATTTATATTCGGTCGATCGAATCAATTTCCGATGAATTATTCAGTATTTCGGTTAATAAAAAACATGATGAATCCACCCCTGGTTATCGCTGAACGTACATAAATTGATTTTAACCGTCGAAACGTAAAATTTATCGCCGGGAATTAATTTATGAAGCGAAAGACCACTTTCAACCTACAAAAATCATTGAAATATTGCACGAAATATATCAATAAATATATCAATGATAATAATCAATGAAATTATATCAATAACGATTCCAGAAATATCTGTAAAATTTTATAAACTGTTGCATTGTTAAAAAAAAATACGGATCTTCGTTTTCTTCAAAAAATATTTGTTGCTCGAAATGAAAATCGAAAACGAGATATAAAAAATATGTTAAATTAAATCTTTAGTTATAAGTGTACGCAAAATTGGTTAATCTATTAACTCTTAATTGACAAGGTGTAAGCCTTGTGGGATGTGGGAATATACAGTAACGGACAAAAGTTTAAGACGACAGGATAATGTAAAATATAATTTTATGGTTCGCAAATATTATTTATTTATTAATTTTTATTATCATTATAGTAGAACACTATTTATTGATTAGCATAGAATTCAAATTTTATTTATCCTGTTATTTCTTTTAATTAATTAATTTATTTTCTTTGATCCTTTGGTCTTAAACTTTTGTCCGCTACCGTAGATATAATAAAGATGTGTAGATAAAAAGAGTTCGAATGCAGCAGTTGAAAAAGAATAACATTATAGAATCTAGTGTAAGTAATTTATATAAACAGAATCGTTAATTATAAGTGTATAAATATAGATGTAACTAACCATAAAATAGATAATAAATAAGGTAGTTTTAAGCAATTTTCGTTAATTAATTCTATCCACGTTAACAACTGTTTTTTACAAAACACTTCTAAAACTTCTGACACAATCACACTTCTCTTTTTGCTCTCAGCTAAACCCAGACCAACACCTGAAATACATAATCAGTTATTTTTTTCAACGATTCTTGCCAACTAAGTAATTACACGTTCTCAGCATAAATATTTGTAAAATTTCGAATGACGACGACAATATACCAAACCAACAGTGTTTTGCAAACTTATGGTTGTACAAGTCTTTTCATAGCAACCCCATTTCGCGTGCCGTTCACAGACCACCGCGATTATGGTAATCGTATCCGGCGGTTTTCGACGTGAAATCATTTCTGCCGCAAATTTTGAACATCGTCCACCCCCCCCCCCCTTTATCGTCGTCGGCTATATCGTTGATTTCAACGCGATTCTAGCGTTCTACGTGCACGGTTCGTTACCGTCCCCCACCACCGGCGCCTGTATCCACATAATTGCCGGTGAGAGAGGACCGTGTAAATAAAAGTGGCCGTTATACGGTGTACTCGCGTACGTGTCACCCCTCGTGTCCCCTCGCCACCAATGCAAATACAACAAATAGGCCATCCGCTCGTATTATCGCGGCGGAATATTCGCTGCGACCGACCGTGGAAGGGGTTGAAATGTGTAATGTATATTCGGAGAACGACGTTAAAATGGAGCTTATGACACGGATACGGTGAAAGTTGGCGAAAAAAATGGAACGAAGGATTACGGGGGAATGGAAATTAAATTTTTGTTGAGTTGTAGTGGAACGTTGGAACTCTATGACACAAGATACTTGAGAGTTGAGAACTGAATTAATTTATGCATGGTTTACAGTGAATATTAAAGTTTCTTATACACACGGTAATTTTTAATTACACCATTCAAAAGTTTTACTGTTAATACAGTAGGGGACAAAGGTTTAAGATCAAGAAGGTAAAGAAAATAAATTAATTGATTCATAACTGTATGCAAAGTGAAACAAACCAGATTTTTTTGCATATTGCATGATTAATTCCCACATACATTATACACAGTTGGAGCTCTATGACTCTTTTGGATCGTAAAATTAAAAAATACATGTGTATAAAAAACTGTAATATTCACTGTAAACTCATGCATAAATTGATTTAATTCTCAACTCTTAAATAAAATAAGGTTGCGCAAATCGTACCCATTTTAGAAAAAATTCGTATAAAACTTAGGATTTATCGAATAAATAGATATTAAACATGTTATTCAAAACTTGTGTTAATATTGTCGTTATTTATTATAACGAAATTGGTAGAACATCTGATTGACTCAAATGTATATCTGTAGTTCGTTCAAAATTCAAGTGGTATGACTAGTGCAACCTTATACTACTTGAGAGTTGAGAACTGAATTAATTTATGCATGGTTTACAGTGTATATTAAAGTTTCTTATACACACGGTAATTTTTAATTACACCATTTAAAAGAGTTTTACTCTTAATACAGTAGGAGACAAAAGTTTAGGATCAAGCAGGCAAAGAAAATAAATTAATTGATTCATAACTGTATGCAAAGTGAAACAAACCAAATAGTGAGTCAAATCTATTTTTTTGCATATTGCATTAATATCCCCATAATCAATTAAGTTTACTTTTTCTTCCTTTAATACAGTGAGGGACAAAAGTTTAAGATCAAGGAATCAAAGAAAATAAATTAATTGATTCACAACTGTATGCAAAGTGAAACCTATTTTTTTGCATATCGCATTAATTCCCCCATAATCAATTAAGGTTACTTTTCCATCCTTTGCCGGTGAACAGTGTTGCAAACGACATTGAAGGACTGTGTAAACAAATGTTCACCGACTGTCGAAGAGCATACGTACTTTATTTGCAGCACGAACGTTTGCTCCTCCCAACGATTTGCCTCATCGTGTATTAATTAATGTCCGTTCCGGATATCGTGTAATCGTATCCACGTCGCTCGATCCGCTACAATTTTCCTAATTGAACGTCGAGTCGAGTTGTTTCTGGTTGTTGTCACGCTTTCCGGAACTCGTTTTCCGCTCAGAAACATCTGTGTTTCACAATCGTCTACGCTCGCAACGGTTCCGTCGTGGAACAAAGCCCTTTGGGTAGGCGTTGCTGTTCGGTTCGACTCATAAATCTGTGAAATCTCGATGTTATTCAGAAAGTAATAATTACGAACGACGACAATCGGAAACGCGTGCACTTTGTTCCCTGTTTCACTTGTGATTTCGTTCTATGCCGTTCTATGCCGCAACTTCGGTTCGAATTGCTAGGTATTTTTATTCTGCCAGTTGCCTTTCGTTCTAATCGTAAAAGCATATTTCGTCTATTGACGATTGCAGGGGACTCGAGCGTTAAATTTGTGACGTGTTATTAGTTTCGTTTGATGTTAATTTATGAGGCTGGTTTGCTTAACCCTTTGACTGCTATGGGCGCGTATATGCGCCTCTGACGAAAGTTTATGGACATGTACAGTGGCGGACAAAAGTTTAAGACCACAGGATTAAAGAAAATAAATAAATTAATTAATAAGAAATATTAGTATAAATAAAATTTGTATTTTATGATAATCAATAAATTAATTATCTAATAAGAAATAACCTTATAATTGAAATTTGTATTCTATGCTAATCAATAAATTAATTGTCGAATAAGAAATAATAGTATAAATATAATTTGTATTCTATGATAATCATTAAATAATGTTCTGCCATAATAACGATAAAAATGAATAGATAAAAAATATTTGCAAACCCTAAAATTATGTTTTACATTGTCCTGTCGTCTTAAACTTCTGATCTCTACTTTAAATTAATTAATTAATAAGAAATAAGAATATTATAAATAACAGTATTATAAATAAGAATATTATAAATAAGAATATTATAAACAAGAATATTGTAAATAAGAATATTATAAATAAGAATATTATAAATAAGAATATTATAAACAAGAATATTGTAAATAAGAATATTATAAATAACAATATTACAAATAAGAATATTATAAGTAACAGTATTATAAATACTAATTATATAAATACTATATTATAAATAAGAATATTATAAATAAGAATAGTATAAATAAGAATATTATAAATAACAATATTGTAAATAAGAATATTATAAATAACAATATTATAAATAAAATTTGTATTCTATGTGAATCAATAAATTAATTACCTAATAAGGGATAACAGTATAAATAAAATTTGTATTCTATGCTAATCAATGAATTAATTACCTAATAAGAGATAATAGTATAAATAAAATTTGTATTCTATGTTAATCAATAAATACTGTTCTACCACAATGACGATAAAAATGAATAGATGAACAATATTTGCGAACCCTAAAATTATGTTTTACATTGTCCTGTCGTCTTAAACTTTTGACCTCTACTGTATACAACTTTCTCCAAATCACGTGGCGTTACGGATGGTTAATAAGCTGATCGGCAAAACTGATTGCACCCAAACATCGCTGAGCAGGCCAGAGATAATTGAACTTGAACTTCGAGTCCGTTCGGCGATCGCTCGATTGCCCGGGGCTGCGCTTTCAAAGGAAAGCCTATTTACAGCGGCTGCCTTCTGTATCGGGTCGAAAATCGGGGAAAATTGGGACGGACGAAAAAAATAGAGGAGAGGCCAGCCTGTACGTGGACCGCGATTACGCCGCGTACTCCGGAACGATGACGCAATTTATGGGTTCGAGAACACAGAGAGGCGTGCTCGACGCTCTGACCCCGTTCGATCGTTTAATCCGTCCCGGATAGGTACGTACGATTAGACGATTCGACGGAAGCGGAGGACCATTCGGTGTGTCCCGCCCCTCGCCCCCCTGGCCGTCCCCCTTTGCTATGCGCCTCTCAGCCACGGAAGTTGGACGAAGATGGTGGTTTTCGTATAGATTGAGCTTTCGATTCGAATACAGGCTCTCTGGCTCTCTCTGTATTCTCATTTTCGTTTCTTTCTTCTCCTATCTCTGATTTCTCTCCGTTCCTCCACTTTTTCCAGGTATTTGCTTAACTTCTTCCCTTTTTCTCTATAGTTTCTCTTTTTCTTTGCTTTCCCACCTTATTTGGGTTGCTTCCTTATCACTTTTTCTCTGTATTTCCTTTTTTCTTCTCCTCTCTCTGACTTCTCTTCGTTCCTCCACTTTTTCCAGGTATTTGCTTAACTTCTTCCCTTTTTCTATACAGTTTCTCTTTTTCTTCGCTTGCCCACCTTATTTGGGTTGCTTCCTTATCACCTTTTCTCTGCATTTCCTTTTTTCTTCTCCTCTCTCTGACTTCTTTTCGTTCCTCCACTTTTTCCAGGTATTTGCTTAACTTTTTCCCTTTTTCTCTACAGTTTCTCTTTTTCTTCGCTTGCCCACCTTATTTGGGTTGCTTCCTTATCACTTTTTCTTTTTATTTCTTTTTTTGATGTTCCTTTTTTCTTCTCCTATCTCTGATTTCTCTTCGTTCCTCCACTCCTTCTCCCTATTTGCTTAGCTTCTTCCCCTTTTCTCTGCATTTCGTTACAATCTTCGTTTTCTCTTTACAGTTTTCCCCTTCCTTTACTTTTTCTTCCTTATTTGCGTTGCTTCCTTCTCACTTTTCCTCTGTACTTCATTTTTTCTTCTTTTATCTCTGATTTCTCTTCGTTCCCTCACTCCTTCTCCCTATTTGCTTAGCTTCTTCCCTTTTTCTCTGCATTTCGTTACAATCTTCGTTTTCTCTTTACAATTTTCCCCTTCCTTTATATTTTCTTCCTTATTTGCGTTACTTCCTTTTCACTTTTTCTCTGCATTTATTTACGTTCTTCCCTTTTTCTCTGCAATTTCTCTCTTCCTTTGTTTTTCCATCCTTCTCACCTTTTCTCTGTATTCCTTTACCTTCTACCTATTTCCCTACACTTTCCTTCTTCCTTTGTTTTTCCTTCCTTATTCGTCACGCTTCCCTCTCACTTTCCTCCCCTTTCTCGTTCATTCACACCTTCCACAAACCAACAATTTGAGCTTACCCTCGATTCCTGTTCCCCCCTTTCTTCCCAACCTCTTCTATCTAAATCTGAGCTGCTTACAGCGAGAATCTATCGCTCGACTATCTTAATGCGAAAGCGATAGCGTGTTACACGTCGTTTCGAGCGATCGATTCTCCTTTGCAAGCTTGGTCGACCGTCTCGAAGTACACGGCTAAAGGTAAAACTCGGGGAAGAGCATCAGACTCGAAGCTTTATCCTCGCGAAACAACCACGCGATCTGCATCGGAGAAGCCGGCGAATATTTCACGGCGAACCGTTGTTTCTCTTTAACCCTTTCACAGTTTAACACAGACAGACATTCAGGCAAACCGTCATCAATAAATTTCGTGTCTTAAACTATATCACAGTAACATAATCGACAAAACTTATCACAGAGAAACAGTTACGTGTATATGTTTCTAATCTACTGCAAAAAATACAAGAGATTCTATATTTTTAGGAGGTCTATCAATCTCAGAGATTCTGATAAGAAAGTTATGGTGATTTGTTGGTTCATGGAACTTTATTCATGGATTCATTCATGGATTTGTTGGTTGTGTGGATGGATGAGTGTATGAGATAGATTTTAAGGTTCATGTGGTGGAAAAAATGTGGCGATGTATGATCTGTATGATTTGTGTATGTCATGGTTAAAAAATAAGAGAATGTTACCAAAAATATTGAAGCGATCGTCTTTGTGTTTCGTCGATTGATATTCCCTGTGGTAATTTCGTTTTTTTTCCACCCACAAAAGTGAGATTACTTTTTAAGCTGCTGTATTGCTCGCCATTCTATTGCACAGTGAAAGGGTTAACACTAGAAACACAATCGATGATCTGACTTATATAGCAACCTTATAAATTCGCTGTGGTAAAGCTTCCAAAATTAATTGAAAAGCTTAATCGAAATTTAAAAAACGGTCATTTGACCGGTCGTGGTAGGAATAGTGTTAAGCAGAAAGGGAAAAGTGTTATATTCGTATAAAAATTGAATTATATTGATTTTATTTTTATTGCACAGAAATTTCAGAGAGAAAGGAGGGAATATTCAAATTTATTTTAATACAGTTAATAATTACGTTGCATCTATGAAATTCTAATTGAAATTTAAAAAACGGTCATTCGACCGACTGTGATAGGAATAGCGTTGAAGGAGTGCAGCAGAGAAAGGAAAAGGGAGCTTCGTAGTTGGGGGAACGATTTAAAGGCCACCACGTGCATCTTTGAACGACCTGTTAATCGGCGGTTCAGTGAAAATAACGGCTCGTAACTCAGGCGAAATAAGGACTGTTAAGCGCGGGACGACTTTACGTTGCATAAAGGTAAAATATCGCGCCACGCGCAGGAAGATTTACGAGTTCCTAGCGTCGCGTCCGGATTTCCCATCGAGCACTGCGTGTTATCGATGTCGCAGGAGCAACGTGTATTGTTCGAAAATCGGAATTTCGCCGCACGAGAAAATATCGTTCCGGGGGAGATGCCCCAACGTTTCTTTCAATTCTTTTTCGTACGAGGATTCTTTGCTTCAGAACAACGGACACTTTCTGTGACGTTGGTAAAGATACGTTGAAAATGGAGAAGATGCGTCGATTTTTCGACTGTGAAGTGGAAATACGATCCTTATACGAGTACAATGCTATGAAAGGTTCTTAGGTTATTCAATATGGTGTAGTTTCTTTTTTACAAAAAGTTTATGATTGTTAAGTTGAAAATGGTCGGTATTCCCTGTAAACTAGCCATTTTGTAGCCCAAAATAAATCGAAAATGCAAAAGAAAAGCTACGCTTAAAGGTACGTCGCGTACGTATGCTGCTAGCTGCCGGCGTCTGACTAATTTCGGGTTATACTACTTAAATTTGTTTTCTTTCACTTTTATAGTTGCACAGTGAGGAAAAAACGTGAGTTTTTCAAGAGATATTATTTAACTAACGTAGATTCCTTCTGCGGAGACCATTTTTAGCGAAATTTCTAAACTAGAAACAATCGAATAGATGCAAATTTCAGAAATCTTCGAACTCGTTTATCTCGGGAACTAAGCGTCTTATTTCATCGCTTAGACATATTTTTTCGTGCAAAACTACATACTTTTATGGCATTTTCAAAGCATTCCGTGTAAGCAAACAGTTTTCACTTTAAGCATTTTAATGTACGGACATTTTAATGTTCCTCTACTTCCTGCATCCAGGTAGAAGTGTCTTCGATTTAGTGAAAACGGTTCTCCTCTTTTTATAAAAAGAATGGAAACATTAAAATAATAGGTTCCACGCTTTCTGTGCCGTTTCCACGTCGAACACGCATAGTTTTCACACGCGAGACAACATCGTCCCGAAATACACGTATCCTTTCACGTCTCTACGCCCTTTGTTTCGCGATACAGATATTTTTACGTGCGAAAGCGTCCGGCTCTTTGTTCCTACCAGACACGACAGAGATATCGATACCAAACGATCTGAATGAACGCAAACAGATGCTGAAATCTAGATCTGGTTCAATAACAAATTGAATATCCTCCTCGATGAAACGCAATGTACAAATCTTGATCGTCACGAAAAAAAAGAAAAAGAAAATTAACACGAAATTATTATTGAAGCAAACAAACAAAAATATGCTGTGTTCGTTAACAAGGATTCCAAGCAAATTATGAACTTCATAATGAAGATAAATATTATAATTAATGTGGAAAGAATGCTCGCGTCGCGACGAATGGAAAAATTTAATGAATGGCCTGGTGCATTCGTGATACAGTCGTAACGCACACGAATCCGTTTGGAATTACGGAATAAAATGTGAAAAATCTGCGAACCCTGGTCTTCGTTAATTTTAAGTAAAAAAAAAGAAAAACGAAATCCTGGTATCGACGAATGCATACAGTAGCGGACCGAAAGTTTGAAACCAAAGAGCTTGAAAATTAACGATGGTATAAGGATCTGTGTAACGTTAATGGTTAAACTTTTGAGTGGCACTGTACATCGTCTCGTGTACTTCAGATCCCTGCAGGAGAACGGGTACTCGGTCTGTTGACCCATTCGTTACGGCAAACTTATGAAACTAACAAATGGTGATCCCGACGTGTGGATTTATGTGTTTTCATAGTTCTATAACAACTGCTTGGTTTTGATCTTAACAGTGATGGATTTGTTAACACTATAAATTCCACGGCTCAGGATAAAAGTGTCATAGATGTCCAATGTGTGCCTTTCGGATGGTGATCCGTTATATATAGCGTTGCAACATTTACGAAGAAACGGCAAATATTTTTTGAAAATTTATCCGTCACAGTTTGTTCCATATTACACACGTGTCTTAAATTATCTTTAGTATGAAGCTGGTTTCTGCACGAGTTTTACTTTCAACAGTTTTACAACTCTATTTTGTTACGGTGATCTTCTAGGATTTAAAAAGTTAGCAGTTAAGCTGGTAATTAATTAATCAATTTAATGCTAAGAATTGGTATTTAAAATTTTGTATTTAAATAGCAATGAATGTTTAAAATTAGTACCATATACAATTATAATAGGTAAAGCAATTATGAGTCAGTATTTAATCAAAACGATCATTACACACAATAGATTTTTATTTGCTTCAAAGAATTCTTTTCGTTGTCCACAATTATTAACCCTTTACCTCTAAATCAGTTAAGCTAGTAATTAATTAATCAATTTAATGTTAAGAGTTAGTATTTAAAATTTTGTATTTAAATAGCAACGAATGTTTAAAATTTGTACCATATACAATTATAATAAGTAAATCAATTATCAGCCAGTCAGTATTTAGTCAAAATGATCATTATAGATCATAGATTCCTATTTCCTTCAGAAATTCTTTTCATTGTCCACAATTATTAACCCTTTACCTCTAAGTTAGTTAAGCTACTAATTAATTAAACAATTTAATGCTAAGAATTAATATTTAAAATTTAATATTTAAATAGCAATGAATGTTTAAAAGTAGTACCATATACAATTATAATAGGTAAAGCAATTATGAGTCAGTATTTAATCAAAACGATCATTACACACAATAGATTTTTATTTGCTTCAAAGAATTCTTTTCGTTGTCCACAATTATTAACCCTTTACCTCTAAATCAGTTAAGCTAGTAATTAATTAATCAATTTAATGTTAAGAGTTAGTATTTAAAATTTTGTATTTAAATAGCAACGAATGTTTAAAATTTGTACCATATACAATTATAATAAGTAAATCAATTATCAGCCAGTCAGTATTTAGTCAAAATGATCATTATAGATCATAGATTCCTATTTCCTTCAGAAATTCTTTTCATTGTCCACAATTATTAACCCTTTACCTCTAAGTTAGTTAAGCTACTAATTAATTAAACAATTTAATGCTAAGAATTAATATTTAAAATTTAATATTTAAATAGCAATGAATGTTTAAAAGTAGGTAAAGCAATTATGAGTCAGTCAGTATTTAATCAAAACAATTATTATTCACAATAGATTCTTATTTCCTTCAGAAATTCTTTCATTGTCCACAATTGTTAACCCTTTACCTATCTGCTATACAATTCTTAACCCTCTAAGTCTAGTCTCATTGTCTAAGGACGTTAAAGTGATTCGGTTTATTTCCAAAAAATTAATTATTGTAAATCACTTCGTATAAAATCCAACATCTCAAACATTTTCGTGCATTGGTGCATAGAAGTTAAAAATTTGCATATCACGAGTTAATCCAGGAAAAATTAAAAGGACCCTCGATTTGGCTGATACAGCGATACCTCTTTCTGTTCCACGCGATGCTAAAGACATTCAGCCACTCAACCTGCTCGACAGTCGATTTAATCCTGGACTAGTCGCGACTTGCCAGAACAGTTTGCCAAAGTATCGCGCAGTTAGGCGACTGGTATAGCGCCGCCACCCTTATTGTGCCCGCGGCGCTCTCGACTTTATGACCCGTTTTTATTTTAATATTCTCGCATCCATCACGCCGGCTCGTTCGCCAGGATTCTTGGAATAGAAGCGGCTGTGCGTGATTTAATACCGCCGCGTCACGGTTTCCCTCCGCAAAAAGCGCTTGTAAATTAAAGCGAAACGATACTGCCGCAACATCGGCGGATTTCATTGTTAAAACAGAGGAAATTAGCGTAACGAGAACTTTCACTGGATCGCGTTTAAGGGTAATCCAGTTTCTCTATTGTCGGTGTACAAAACAATTTAAACAAGGAATACTATTGTATAACGGGGTGAAATATTTTGAATACGGCTCATAGGGTAGGTAAATAATTCTATTAATAGAATCGTAAAATATTTAACATCACCAGGTTTTGGAAATTCTGTTACATTTTTGAGAAAGAAATTTTGATTCCTACTTTTTCCAAGTTGAACAAAATTTTCTTATTCCATGTTTGAAAGCTTTCAGAAGTTTTCTTATTAGTTCTATGGTGAATTTTGCTGTATCTATTCATAAAGGGACACACGTTGAAGAGACACGAGTAAATATATAACACCACCACCAATTTTGGAAATTTTGTTAATTTCTAGAAAAGGAAATTTTCATTTCTTTTTTTTCCAAGTTAAACAAAATTTTCTTATTCCATGTTTAAAAGCTTTCAAAAAATTTCTTATTAATTCTATGATGAATTCTGTTGTATCTGTTCATAAAGGGACACATGTTAAAGAGACACGAGTAAATATATAACACCACCACCAATTTTGGAAATTTTGTTAAATTCAAAAGAAAGAAATTTTGATTTCTTTTTTTTCCAAGTTAAACAAGATTTTCTTATTCCATGTCTGAAAGCTTTCAAAAAATTTCTTATTAGTTCTATGGTGAATTCTGCTGTATCTATTCATAAAGGGATGCACGTTGAAGAGACACGAGTAAATATATAACACCACCACCAGTTTTGGAAATTTTGTTAAATTCTAGAAAAGGAAATTTTGATTTCTTTTTTCTCCAAGTTAAACAAAATTTTTGTACTGCATGTTTGAAAGCATTCAAAAGATTTCTTATTAGTTCTATGGTGAATTCTGCTGTATCTATTCATAAAGGGACACACGTTGAACAGTCAACAGTTGTAAAAATAATTTAAAGGGGATAAAATTAAGTTTAAAAATTTGAGAATAAATTAAACGGAAGCTTTTCTTGATACAATTTTCCATAAAACAATTGCCACGTGTTTCTTACAACTTTCGTTGTACCTGGTACAGTATCATACAAAAACCGACTTCTTCCCGGGTCTCGTCGCAACTTACAAACAATTTTCTCTCGAGTCGCAGCCACTGCCTCCATGGCGTCCTTGAGAACGAGAAAAATAGAAAACAGCGTCGAAACAGCGGGGCAAAAATCCAGTGGGACCAAGGTCTAAAACGAGAAAGACGGCTGAAACGGGAGTTGGTTGGACGAAGGAAGAAGCTGGAAGAAAATTGAAAGGGAACTGCACGGAGGGGGGCGAGGGGATCTGTTTGTAGTAAGAAAATTGGTTTCAGAATGAAAAGGACAATTTTCAACGCGTTGTCGGATATTAATAGAATTCCTGTTGGCGTTTCAAGAAAATTCTGTCCCGCGTTAAAGTTAACGATAAATAAACGAAGATGGAAAGTTGGGGGGGGGGGGAGGTGGCAGAAGGTATGCTGTCAATATTTCTACGACAGTGTAATTACGTAATGAAAAGTGGATCAATTTCCTTTTTTCGACGTGATTTTATAATCATTTTTGTAAATTGTTGTATTCAAGAAAAACTATATAACTTATCAAAGTTCCCTGAAGCTGAAAAAATATTTATTTATTGATCAGCGTAGAATACAAATTTCATTTATACTTTTATTTCGTATTAATTAATTAATTAATTTTTCCTGACCCTTTGGTCTTAAACTTTTGTCCGTTACTGTACGTATACTGTACAGGGTGAACCTCGCATCACGCTTACTTTAAATTATTAGGTATACAGTAATTCTACAATAATAATAATAATATAAATTATTACATATTATAATATAATATATTATAATTTATAATTTTATAATAATAATATTATACAATAATAATACCATAATAATAATGATTATAATTTATAATAAAATTTAATATATTATAATATAATAAACATGTAATATAATAATAATATAAAACAGTTATAATACTTTATAATAAAATATAAAACCCGATTCAAACTGCTTCTTAGAGTGATCATAGCGTAATTTTTGTCCGCTATCATCTTCAATTGTTTAAAGACTAATTTAGAACAACTTCGAACGACCCTGTTACATGGTTCACCCTGTATACTATACCAAGTGAACGAATATTTATGCGACCGACTGTACAAGTTTCGAACGCGAATGGATCGACGGTATCGAACAGGTTTCGACCTCGTCGTTCAACGAAACGTTGTTATCGTCGACAAAGTCCCTGGCCAGACTTTCACTGCAATTTTCGACGCTGACGAATCCTCGTCCACGGTTGACGTATGCACGTGTGCTCCCAGCGACGGGGTGGAGGGGGCTAACAACTGCGACGGGGGTGATTAATCATCCGATCCTTTGACAAAGGCCGGATTTTCGCGACAAAGACGTGTTTCCTGTTGCCAGCTGCCGGCGGATAAAAAAAAAAGAGCCGACGACCCTCGAGTGGAATCAAAGAAAGCAAAAACGAGCAACCCTTAATACGTTTATAATCCAGCTCGTTTGCCCCGACCCCTATCTGCTCGCTGCCTCCCCGATTTCGAGCGAGTTATCCCCTCCGTTTCTTCCGTCATCCCCCCCGCTTGATGTGGAAATAACGACGGTATTTTGGAATTTGTCGACGATGGCTGGGGAATCCGCGACTTGGGGAGAATCGAGCGAACACAGGGTTCCTTATGGAGCTTAACTGAACGTTAGGGGATCGCCAGTTGATGTTCCACACGATGTACTGTGAAGTGTTTGATGTAAAGTGTTTTGGAATGCACTTGTAGCGTTCGAAAACTTATGGCACTTTTGAATTTTAGTATATTGGTGCTTTTGTATTTTGGGACTCTGAGAATTTTGTATCTTGGTAGCTTGGTATTTTAATGCTTTGGTACTTTGGGGCTTTGGTATATCTGTTCGTTAGTATTTTAGTACTTTGGTATTTTAATACTTTGGTACTTTGGGGCTTTGATATATCTGTAAGTTAGTATTATAGTACTTTGGTATTTTAATACTTTGATACTTTGGGGTTTGATATATTTGTACGTTAGTATTTTAGTATTTTAGTATTTTAATACTTTGGTACTTTGAGGCTTTGGTATATCTGTACGTTAGTATTTTAGTACTTTGGTACCTTGGTACTTTAGTATTTTTGTGCTTTGCTGATTTGGTACCCCAATACTTTGATATTTTAGTATCTTTGTATCTTAATACTTCAATATTTGGATATTCTGGTACTATAGGATATTTAGTATTTTATTACTTTAGTACTTTGATATCGTAAATTGTTTTGCAGTAAATAGTTTACACTGCCGACACATCTGAAGATCGTCGAAGCTTTTACTGTACCATCTTCGAACAACAAAATCGTCTTACCTATCTTACATTCAAATGAATAAGTATAGAAAGAAACATGACAATTCCATTCAGAAGTCTCCAGAGATCAGACCGTGGTAACCTTTGAATGAAGCGATCCTGACGTCTTCGTCAAAGATTGCAGAAACTTTTGCGCGACCGTCCTGATATACGAGCCAGTTCAACGAAATCGTTCTACTTTTCCGAAGAATCAATATGTTCGCGTGCGTTCAACACGAATCCGGCGATCCGTTACATTTTCAGCAACTTTACCCGTCATTTTTCTGGTTACCATGCCGGCAACTACGCCGGTAACGTTAAACGATCGGAAATCGACAGTCGGGGACAAATTCGACAGATGGGTTCAAGTTCTCTCATCGCTGGTTTGACCTAGAACCAGATGCGACTAACTTTCAAACTCCCGTACTCACATGCCTAAAATTCTTGTTTCAGAAAGATCGTTGCGCTACAGCCACACATTACTTTATCTACATTCTTTTATGTTTTTATATTTCTGTGTGGCTATATTGCTGTATTCCTGTATTTCTATATTTTTATATTACTATATTCCTATATTTCTATATTTTTATATTTCTATATTTCTATATCTCTATATCCCTATATTAATTTATTTATATATCTCTATATCTCTATATTACTATATTTCTATATTTCTATATTTCTATATTTCTATATTTCTATATTTCTATATTTCTATATTTCTATATTTCTATATTTCTATATTTCTATATTTCTATATTTTTATATTTTTATATTCTTATATTCCTATATTCCTATATTCCTATATTCCTATATTTCTATATCTCTATATTACTATATTTCTGTATTTGTATATTCCTATATTCCTATATTTCTATATCTCTATATCTCTATATTTCTATATTTCCATATATTTATACTCCTATATTTCTATATCTCTATATTTATATATTTTTATATTTTTATATTCCTATATTTCTATATTTCTATATCTCTATATTTATATATTTTTATATTTTTATATTTCTATGCATCTATACTTCTGTATTCCCAAACCTATCTTTTATGGCAATATATATACTAAATTTTCACGAATACGAAAACGTCCGTACCAACAATTGTCATCGCATTGTAAGACACCGATTCCCCCCGATAGTTCACCCGCGGAAATTTAAGTTAAGTTCGACTTTTAAGAGTTCGTCGCTCGGCTACGAAAATCGACGCCAGCTCGTCGTCCTTCGAGGCAAACCTCGAGGTCCGACCTACTACCGCGCTCTCTTGACGTTTCCGCTTGGACGGCTAAAGCTTTCCCGGTGTTTCCTTCCCGTTTCCCTCTCATATCCGCTGTTCGAGCATCGTGTCTCCAATGGGACGGAGAACAGAGCCGGTTCCCCGGGGAATCGAACAGACTTGTCCATTGGAGGAATTCCTCCAGCTCTATGGCTGTGGAACATCGAATTTCAGGTTCTCACGTAACCCTACTGTTCAACATCTCCTTGATATTATTCAGTGATCTATTCTGCACTGGGTTGCTACTTCGAGATCTACGGATGATTGCTATGGAACTTCCGCAAAATCACTACGATATTACTATGGTGCAATAAATAGGATGATATTAAAATTTCTGCCCTTCCAAGCTTATATCTTTTTGTCATATTAATTCAAAAAATTATTTCTAGTAGGTTATAGGTACCGATTAAAAAATTGATTATAATATTTGTAGTGTTCATGGAAATACTTTTTTGGAATATTCGCAATATTATACTGGAGGAGAGACAGAGAGGAGACAAATATATATGAAGTACTGTATATTTTATTAGGGGAAATAAGGAAATTGAGGTAAAATTTAAAAAGTAACATTTTTGTCTCCATTTACAAATGTATAAATATTTATACGGATATATAAATATTTGAAATGTAGTGGTAATTAATGTGACTGCTTTGGCTGATGATTCCAGGAATTTCTGGAGAACTTGGCAATTATTGACTGCTGTTCTATAATACACAAGGTTAGTGTCTTCTGGTGTTCTAACAGAAGGTGTGCAAACTTCATAATATTAGCCTTTTCAACTACTCTGTGTACTTTAGATTGTACAGTATATAACGTATAGGGTGTCCACATTTTTAACCCTTAGCCTTTTATTACTTTCTATAAGTAAATTCTATTTTTGTGTAACAATTTTTATATGTTAACGATAAAATAACATTCTGAAGGATGACAATTTTTAAGCACTTTATAAAATTTAATAAAATCACCATGTTCATATAATGGTATATCAATGAAAAAAGAATTAAAATTAACATTTCTTCAGAAAAAAGGACTACGAAATATCTGAATTAATGGTAATTTCGATAATTACATGCTTCTTGTTAAGGAAAAAGCGAACCACTATCGATCCCTGGCGCAAACGAGAAGTTTGCTCGGCAAGCCTCACGCTAGTTACGTGCTGACACACTATTTGCATACATTGTCGTGTGTCGAGTGTCGTTTAAATTAAGCGAAATGCGTGCTTGTTTGGAAAATGAACGATGTACCCTGCGATATTCAGAGACACCATCGCGTACACCTTCGCGTAACATTAATGAGTTTGGAATAGCTGTAAGGCAGACGTGTTTGTAATTTTGCAACACAAATTTGCCTGACGAAGTTCTTGGGACGTTTAAACATCGCCTTTTAGTTTTACATAATTTCACATAATTCTAGGTAGTCGTATAACAGGTAGTTAGTGGTTCTTGTATGAAAAGGTATAATTATATTTAATGTTACATCTAAGAAGTTATATTGCAACATAATTTGTAATATTATACTTGTTAAAGATATTTAATGATAATAATGTTATACTTGTAACGAAGTATAACCATAGAATAATTTTACATTTTATACTACAGTATCTATATAATTTGTAACACCATTATTATTATATTATTATTTTATAACACAATATAGTTTCTAATGATTATTATTTTTTATTTTTAGATTATTATCAAATTTCAAAAAATATTTCTTGTACTCTAGATGATATTAAAGTTTTCACGATATTGTAATTAATTGAAGTATCTTTTTCAAGAAGAAATTGATACTGAAAGACACTAAATTTTTCACGATATTGTAATTAATGTTTTCTGAAAAAATGTTTGAAGTATTCTTTTCGAGAAGAAATTGGCACTAAAATTTAAAACTTAAATTTTTCGCGATATTGTAATTAATGGTTTCTAAAAAAATGTTTGAAGTATCTTTTTCGAGAAGAAATTGATACATAACTTCTCCTATCCATCTCGTCTTAACCGATCAACTATTAAAGCTACTACCTACTTCCTGCCTCTGTTAAACATGCCTACGGCTAAACCACGATGGCAGGATTGTTTAACTTGTAAATTAATCGATCACGAGCCACTTGTGACAAGAATATACGTCCCTGTAACGAGCACCTCGTGACATCGAGTTTAGCAATTCAAATCTATGGTGCTTAGGTCTCTTCATACACGGAGGTCTCATACGAAACCGAGCACGGTTTATAAATTAATAATTATCGTTACGTTCTGACGAATCGTTCAGCGGAATAAACAACGTTCCAAATAAATGACATGATGGATAGTATCGTGTAATCAGTGAATTATTGTTCGACGGAAAACTCATTTCAATTGTTTCGAGATTAATTTGTAGGTGTGTAATACAATACGTTTCGTGATTAATATTATTCGATAATATTTCGAAATATCGTTTCTAATACCTCGTTTAATTCAATGAGCAACAACAGTATCCTATTGCTTCAAATTTTATATTATACAGCCTTCTTCAATAAAATTTTCCAATTATTTAATTTTCGTAATTTAATGATAAATAGCAATATTCTGTTTTTTATATCTTACATTTAATAAGAATTTCCTATTAACTATTTTTTACATATTATTCAGCCCCCATTGATAAAATCTGGCAATTAATTAATTTTCGTAATTTTACGACAAATAGCAATATTCTGTTTTTTATATCTTACATTTAATAAGAATTTCCTATTTACTATTTTTTACATATTATTCAGCCCCCTTTAATAAAATCTGGCAATTAATTAATTTTCATAATTTTACGACAAATAGCAATATCCTGATTTGCATATCTTACAATTAATAAGAATTTCCTATTAACTATTTTTTACATATTATTCAGCCCCCATTGATAAAATCTGGCAATTAATTAATTTTCGTAATTTTACGACAAATAGCAATATTCTGTTTTTTATATCTTACATTTAATAAGAATTTCCTATTTACTATTTTTTACATATTATTCAGCCCCCTTTAATAAAATCTGGCAATTAATTAATTTTCATAATTTTACGACAAATAGCAATATCCTGATTTGCATATCTTACAATTAATAAGAATTTCCTATTAACTATTTTTTACATATTATTCAGCTCGTATAAAAAGATCATAGATCAGTAAATTTCAATAAAATTTTTCAAACAATATTTTACACCATAAACTTCAAAAAAATTACCATTTAACGAAAACTGAAATAAATTTAATAAGATCTGACACTTACAAACAAATTATTTCCTCCCTGATGCTTTTACGTTCGTTCGACAGACAAAATTAGAAAAGACAATTATTTTCCAATTATTTTTCCTTAAGAACGATGGACTTATCCACCTTAAGGCGAGCTCTCAAAAGGACAGGTATCGATGTTTCGTTTATCAGACGCGACCGTGCACTCGATAACCGTGTTGTCGAACTATTAAAGCCTCCTCAGGAGTTCACGGCCTCGAATTGAACGCGTATTCAGTAGGATCCAATCGGAACAAATAACAGTTCTCACGGATCGGGCTTTGCAATAATTGGAAATGTAAATAAGCCGAGCTCTGCTACCAAGTCAGAGAAAGAGAGAGGGAGAACGTCTTAATTTGAATTTTAAAGTTGTGTTTAGCGAAACGCTGCGGAGGGTCTTGGCCGTTATTGAGAAAGCTCGAAAACGGCCCGCCTCTGGAAAGCTCGCCTTAAAAATGACATTCGCCCCACTCCCCTGCCGAGCGTATTTACACGATTTCTTAAACGAGCAGCAGTTACGAAAAGTTTGCCGGCAGATTCTCCGCTGGCTCGAGCACTCCTCGCGAATATTTCCATGTTTCAACAGTCATACATTATCCTACCCTTTTTTCCTTTCGCTTCGTGTCCTGATCGTTAACCCTTTGCGCTCGAACGACTCGACTCTCTCTCTCTCTCTCTCTGCGATGAAACGATACTAGTTTCACGAATTTTCTAGTGGAAAATATAAAATTGTCGCCAAATTAGCATACTAATCGCGACTTGTTACAGAAATAGGTTTAGGTATAACGTGTGTGTGTGTTGATGTACAGTAGCGGAAAAAAGTTTAATACTAAAGGGTTAAGGAAAATAAATAAACGAATTAATAAGAAATAATAGTATAAATACCAATTGATACACAGTGTTCTATCATAACGACAATAAAAATTAATAAATAAACAGTATTTGCAAACTATAAAATTATGTTTCACATTGTTCTGTCGTCTTAAACTCTTGTCTACTACTGTAAATAATTAATTAATAAGAAATGACGGTATACATAAAATTTGTATTCTATGTTAATCGATGCACAGCGTTCTATCATAATGGCAATGAAAATTAATAGATAAACAATATTCGCGAATTATAAAATTATGTTTTAGATTGTTCTGTCATCTTAAACTTTTGTCCACTACTGTATCTGACACGTGGTTCGCAAATAAAATAAATGTTATGAATTGAAATTCCAATTCCAGACCAAGTAATTTATTCCTCCCTATCCTTTTAATTATTCTCTATGATATTACGTAAGAGGGGAAGCCCGTCTAACCTGAAAGCAGGCAAATGTTTATTCGACATAAGGAAATTCCGGGAGAATTCCCATCCTCTGCGAGGGAGCCGGGAACCCGTATGCAAATAGAGAGGCAACGATAAAGCGGAAGAACGTTCCGGCCAGCCGACGGTGAACGCGAGAGTTGTTTACCTTTGATGGATGGTCTCAGGGTACGAAAACAGTCGACCTAATGCGTCCTCCGTCTCGGTCCATCGCAGAACAGCTAGTGGAAGCCACGACGTGCCCTCCCGACCCCCGTCGCCGTCGTTAACCGAAGGCAAAACCTTCAGCGAGGTGCATTATCCACCGAACCACTCAGGTTACTTCTTTTCACAGCAACAAAGTCTCCTCACCCTGTTTACCTCGCAATCTCTATCCCTCACCTTCGTTCATCGACACTTTCACAACCCTGCCTGTGGCAAACGAACACCAATCCTCCCTAATCCGCTTCGAGCTAACCCTTTTTCTCATCTACAGTCCCCTCGTTCTTAAACCCATCCAGTTCGACAGTTAGATCGCCGTGAAAATTCACCGAAACACTTCACAGATCAAAGTACGCCCGACTACAGGGGAACGTTCAACGTCAATCCCTTCAGAATTTCAAGTCGAAGGGTACGAACAACCCTTTTCTTCACACGTGCACACGTTGATTCGCAAATCTACCTGTTTTTTTTTCATCAATCGGCTACGATCTCACCCTGGTCTCACTGGCACGAGCACACTGAACCGCGCGTCACTGTATCGTTTCCGTGTCACCTTGTTCAAACGACTGACACGCCACCGATTCGAGGCACAACTCGCGACACGACTACCCCCGCATCGCGACGAGAGCGAAGCTTCCCTTCTCAGCCGATCATCCCGATTTCCGTGGGACCAGCGTGTCTACCGAACCGTGGCCCGCCAGCGCGCCGGAAACGTGCTGCAGAAAGCGAAGACACCGTAACCTCGCTCGTGAGTCGCAGCGCACTTCGCAAGGGGCGCGGCGTAACTGAGCTCGACGAGCCAGCCCACGTCCTTTCTCTCTCTCTCCCCGAATCAGCCGCCCTCTCACTCATCCCCCCCCCCTACGACCCGCTGTCACTGTCGCTCGACCAGCTTCACGCTCTCCCTCTCCCACACGCAGACGCCCTCCCCCTCCCCGTAAACGGCGCGAGGATCCCACTCTTTTTTTCGGCTCACCTCTTCCTCTACTCCCACCTCCTGTTCTCCGTTTCGGCCGTCTCTCCCCCCTGCCCATAAACGGCGCGAGGATCCCTCTCTTTTTTTTCGGCTCACCTCTTCCTCTACTCCCACCTCCTGTTCTCCGTTTCGGCCGTCGCTCCCCCCTAGCCGTAAACGGCGCGTGGATCCCCCTCTTTTTTTTCGGCTCACCTCTTCCTCTACTCCCACCTCCTGTTCTCCGTTTCGGCCGTCTCTCTCCCCTTCCCCCGCTACGCTTCCTCGCTCGTCCACCTCTTTCTCTCTCTCGCTCGCTAAACGCGGCCACCTCCCGTCCCTTTTACGGTTCTCTGGCCGATGCAAGCCAGTGCGCGAGCATATTTCTTCCTGACCCCCATACCAGCCCCTTCTCACCTGATCTCTCAACCAGTTCTGTCTCCCTCTTGCTCGTCCCCGCCGGCTCTCGCTTCATGCTCCTCTTTTCCCGCGTGTCATTTGCATCCACCGCGCCCCTGCGTCCCTCGCCGAGCGCGTCTTTGTCTCCTCGTCCGGCTGGCTGTTTATAATAGCCGGCGAGATGCCTGGCTCTTCGTCCCTCGCTGTTACCCGTGTCCCTGTCCTGGGGTCTCTCCGTTTCGCGCTTTTCTCCGGTTCTTCTCCTTTTGTTCGTTTGTCTTTTCTTTCGCGCCTCTGTTTTCTTTGTTCCTTCTTTTTTTTTTTCTTTGTCTGGGGAAGTATCACGACGGGATACGAGCCAGAGCGCTTCCGGTGCGCGTCGATGGCGATGGGCGACGGATTTTGAGAGAGGATAGTGTTCTTGTTTTGGGAGGGTGGTTTCAGAGAGCGTGACGCATTCCATGCGTGATTCAACGGTATTGTTTGCCGCATTTTCGTGTTCCGTAAGGTGTAAGCGTGACCTTTTTCGCGGCTTTCGCAACGATTTTGCTTATTAACATTTAGTCAACCAAATGTGGACTCCTCCTATTTTTTCTACAACAAGAGCGCTGTCATTGATTCTATTCATTTTTGTTATTAATTAGTCTTGAGCTAGTGTTGTTCACAGTTCGTCAAATGCATTTTCTGCTTTTCCAAAGTACAATTTTTAATAAATTTTTAATATGCGATTGACAGCGTTCGATTAAGTATGGCACCATGCGATTAGTTAAATATTAATAGGCTTCCGGTTAGTGAAGTGTTAAGAGCGTCAACCGGAGAATTCAGAGGTTAAAGGTGGAAATCTTGAAGCGTTTAGAAATTTCTGTTAACCATATAAATATTACTGAACGAAGAGGTTGAAGAACTCTTAAATGAGCCGTAGGAATTTCAAACACTGCGTTTGCTAATTTCAAGACAAAGCTGGCAAGTTTGGGTCAATAAATTAAAATATTTCAAATAAGAGTATACCTTATTTAGTAATATAATCCCTCTATCCAATACAAGGAATTCCAGTGTATTTCTTTGAAAGAATTTACAAGTGTATACGAGGAAATATTTATTTTATATATTACTCTAATTACTGTGTAATGATATTTACTACTTTGAGAAAGTAATTCAGCTCTTGACATTAGGGAATGCAGATTCACCGGATAATCAACCCTTAAACTGGATTTCTTCGAGCAGCTTGTCTGCAGTTTTCAACGGGTCACGAGCAAAAAAAAAACCAATATATCGAGTGTCATCAGGCATCCTCAGACATCAAAGCATTTTTACACAGAGATTATCAATTCGATCCCCCTCGAAACTGCGACAAGATGTTAACTCATCAAAGTTGCGTAATTGCCCCGTATCTTTGAGCGGGATTTCATTCCGCGGGGCTTGAAAGTATGCCCGAAGCACCGGTGTTTGAGGATCGTCTTGTAACTGCGAAATTTTATTTTTATCGTTCCATCTCAGAAGTTGGACCCCCTTCTTAGTTGCACAACAACAATTAAGAAGTTGCAACGGAGCTTCGAACAGATAACCGTGTTTCTCCAATGACGTGATAACGAAATTTTTCTTAAACCCGTTTTAACGACCCTCGTAAAATATTTAATGCGTCGGTAAAAGTTTGGTTGAATTAAAACAACCCCGGTTGGATTAAGGAAACGTTGATGTATCACGATAATAAACGTACGAATTGGTTAGGTACTTAGGAAAGCTTGTTGCTTTCTTTTTAATAGCGAGGACTGCTTTCGTAAGAGACCAAGAAGGTTGAATATTTGCCGTTGCAGATTTCCCCTGGAGCTTCAGGTGCTGTTCAATAACGTATTCCCTACTTTAACGACAGTTTCACCAACTTTAGGTATTATGCTTGCAAGTTTTCGCAATGCTTTAACAGACATTAGCCAACAATTTTAAAAAGATGGCCATGGGACAACCTTTCGTTCTGAACCTTCCTCAACAGATAATTTTACGACGCAGCTGCGATCACAGAGGAAATAAGTTTCTCCCTCGAACACTCTGACATCGAACTACCTGTTGCTATAAAGGATTTAATCAGTGAAATGTGTCAATATACATTATAGGGACACGAAGTATGTAAATCATATTCCAGTGATTCGAACGAGTTTCACAGGATTTCAGTTCGATGATCCAATATCTAAGATTCCGAGGTTTAAGGATCTAGGTTCCAGTAAATTGACAGAGCACAGCACAAAGATCCACGGTACAAGGATCAAGGGAACAGGGATTCAATAGCCTGGGGCTCAGAAACGAAGCTTCGATAGAATTCGGATCCCCTAAGCCCAAGGGTCCAAAGATTCAGGAATCCAAGAGTCCACCAAATGAAGAACACAAGGATCAAATGAGCCAATGATCCAAAGATTTAAGTGTCCAAGATTCCAACTACTCAAGGGTTCTTGATTTCAAGGGTCCAAGATTCTAAGAACTCACTAATCCAAGGGTCCAAGATTCTAAGAACTCGCTAATCCAAGGGTCCAAGAATTCTAATAATCCACGGATTAAAGGGTCCAAGTGTCCAAGAATTCTAATAATTCACGGATTAAAGGGTCCAAGTGTCCAAGAATTCCAATGACCCACGGATTAAGGGGTCCAAATGTACAAGAATTCTAATGATCCACAGATTAAAGGGTCCAAGAATTCAAGGATCCATGGATTAAAGGATCCAAGTGTCCAAGAATTCAAAGGTCCACAGATTAAAGGATCCAAGTGTCTAAGAATTCCAATGACCAACGGGTTAAAGGGCCCAAGTATCCAAGAACTCAAGGGTCCACTGATTAAAAGGTACAAGTGTCCAAGATTTCAAGGGTCCATGGATTAATGGATCCAAGTGTCCAAGAATTTAAGGGTCCACGAATTAAAGGGTCCAAGTGTCCAAGAATTCTAATGACCCACGGATTAAAGGATCCAAGTGTCCAAGAATTCAAGGCTCCACTGATTAAAAGGTGCAAGTGTCCAAGAATTTAGGATCCACGGATTAATGGATCCAAGTGTCCAAGAATTCCAATGACCCACGGATTCAAGGATCCAATTGTCCAAGAATTCGAGGACATAAGTAATCACGGAATCATAAGTAATACAGAATCCATGATTATACCCAAAGCATGTATTTCACCTTGATACGTGTAAACAACAAAAGTACCTTAAGACAAATCCTTACATGTTATACACAGCTCCAATATCACCATAAATCTCAACCTTTGCCACCAACGATACCTTCACACCTGGCATACGCATAATGACATTTATGACGAACCGACAAAATACATGACATTTACACGTAACACGAAGAGCTGACCGCGGAAACCCGTCAAAAGGATTACCTTCTCGCTTCGTTTTCCCCTAAAAAACAACGGTCGTCGTTGTTCTGGAACGATGCTCGTCGCAACTCCGTCAGAGGCCAGCGGTTCGCCGCGTTTTATCTCATTCCTTGCCCGTTGCGCGCCACAAAGGGATGAATCGGTTGCGATCGATCGACCGTTAATACCGATGGGAACGAGAGAAAAAAAAAAGAAAGAAATAAAGAAAGAAAATGCTCGATCCGTCTGGCCTGAAGCTTGGGAATTAATTTCACGAGAAGCAGATTAGCCACGACCGGCGAACGCTCGGCTGCACTTGGATCTCCATCCGTCCGATGATCGAGTGCCGTTTAAATCACTGCCGATTACGCTCGCGCCGCGACGCTGCTACGAGCGAGGCGTCGTTGCATAACACGTTGCGCAACGATTATAGCTTCGACAGGTTGTAATGGCCAGGCTTGATTTACGCTAAACGTTCAATCACGACCCATTTTCATTGCGCCCCGTACTACGTTTAGATATTATTCAACGCTCTTCAAACCGGTTAATGCGTATCGACGCTCGTGTCCGACGATGGGTTATGGTTAGGGCTGTGAACGAGGACACTTCACTGGAGAAGAATGTACACGGTGTCATTGATGGTTAACGAACGGTTTCGCGTGAAAGGGGAATCGAATGTGCGGGGAAACAACATTTTTAGTTGAAGCTTAGTAATCAAGTTTTTGTGGATTTATTAAATACCGGTTACATCGAATTTTGTGAGTTGTGAAAATTTCAATGTTTCTGTGCTTTTTAGGAGAAGAATTATCTTGTGAGAATTATCTCACTTACATGTTAACTCTTTACTAAGACAAATTACTGATGAATGGATTACAATGATTTTTTTAATTATTTAATATTTTTAATAGTTTTTTAGTGTATATGTACGATATTGCTTGGAATAGTCCATTTTCGTTTAAGACAACGTTACCAAATTTATAAATAAATCGTGTAAAAGGCTGATTAATTGGAGTTCGGTAGGTAAAGCCTATTAATTGCAGACTTTTGACGGTATTGAATTACCGATCACCATCACTGTACGTTACGTTACACTATTCAGTACTTATTCTGCAGTGCATCAGTCGTTAAGCTCTCAACAGGATACAAATTAACTAATAAATTACTGGTGAAGGTGTTACCGAGCAACAACTGTTGACCAATATAATTCATATCAATGTAAACGTGGAGAGCTTCTCAGAGATGCTCGAATTTCTCCGACGCAGCTTGTTTTGCCGTCGGATGTCGGGTACAATCCGCTGCGTCTGCCGAGGAAGCAAATACTGCCGAGTCCCACGGCACAGACGGAAGCTACGGAGAGAGACAGAGAGAGAGAGGCATAGAGGGTTAGATAGAGAGTGTGAGAGAGTGAGAGATAGAGAAAGTGTGTGTGTGTGAGAGAGAGAGAAAGTTAGAAAGACTGAGAAATAGAGTTAGAGAGAGTGAGAGATAGAGAAGGGGTGAGTGTGTGTGAGAGAGAGAAAGTTAGAAAGAGTGAGAAATAGAGTTAGAGAGAGTGAGAGATAGAGAAAATGTGTGTGTATGTGTGAGAGAAAAAAGAGAGAGAGAGAGTTAGAGAAAAACTGTGAGAGAGTGAGAGATAGAGAAAGAGTGTGTGTATGTGTGAGAGAAAGAGAAAGAGTGTGAGAGAGTGAGAGATAGAGAAAGAGTGTGTGTGAGAGAGAAAGAAAGTTAGGAGGGGTGTGTGTGTGTGAGAGAGAGAGGGAGGAAGTTAGAAAGAGTGAGAAATAGAGTTAGAGAGAGTGAGAGATACAGAAAAAGTGTGTGTATGTGTGAGAGAAAGAGAGAGAGAGAGTTAGAGAAAGAGTGAGAGAGAGTGAGAGTGTGTGTGGGGGGGAGAAAGAGAGAGTGAAAAATAGAGAAAGAGTGAGCGAGAGAGAGTTAGAGAGAGTGAAAGATAGATAAATAGTGTGAGAGAGAGAGTTAGAGATAGGGAGAGTGTGTGGGAGAGTTAGAGTTATATAGAGAGAGAGTGAGGGAGAGAGAGAGAGAGTTTGGTGAAATTTCAAATTTCGTTGCGGTGCAATACGTACGCCTATATAAATATTTTATGCGGTCGAACGACAAGGGAGACCGGTACCAGCGCCATCGAGGGTTCGCCTCATAAATTTCATATTTCTGTGTCATCCCTTTTCGTCGAACCGAGTCCGCGGTGTGTGCTGCGAGAAATACTTTCAAAAATAATATAAACGTCAGGTAAAAGTCGGGCGACGTTTGTGTCGCTGTTGGGTTAGTGGTGAAAGAGAAAAGTTGGACGTTTCTCCTTTCTTTCAACGCGAGATGCTGTTACGTGGACCACGAAAATTTTCACTTTTTATGAACATTCGAACGCTTGTTTCGAAGATTTCGAAATGTCGTTTCATGGAAATATGGTGCAGGGAATTTTTAGAAAATCGTTTTCAGAATTAGTGTAACCGTGTGTGAAGTGTTATTTTTAACCCTTTAAACTTGTTTCATTATGTGGATCTTCAATAAGCTGATTATAATTTTTAACGTAAATTTATTCAATTATATGATAAAATTCAAAAATTTTGCTGTTGAGATGAAAATATTTTTAGTGATATTTTAAACTCTAGCTTTCCCTGATTTTATTACAAGTAATTCCTTCGTTTTACGATCAAAATTATTGGTCTACAAGTTTTTCAATTTCACCTAATTTAAAAAACTATGTCTTTTTTTTATTTATTGGAAGATTCTCTACAACCCATCTTTCCTTATAATGAATATCTTACACGCCTACTAATTTTTCAGTTTTTTATACCAAAGCGTTTTCACCAATTGTAATTAAGTAAATAAATAAAAAAAAATAAAATAAAATAAATAGGAAAAATAGGAAAAATATTTTTCCTATTTAACATATAATTACTTCAGAAGAAATATGTTTGGTCTGTTACAATATCGTTAGGTTGGAATGAACCAAAGGCTTGCTCAGGTGTTTTTCGAAGCTTTCCCCCCAACAAAACTTTTCGGATCCTTTTCGTGAACTCTGACAGCTCTCCTGTGTAGTCATCGATTTAACTTGCGACCGGCAGAAAAATATTTAAGCTTCCGGAACGTGATGTGACGTAAGAGCCCTCGTAGTTTTGACAGCCTGTCAATAGACAGATATTTCTTGCGGCGTTGCAAGTGGCATGTTCGTACACGTCAAACTGTCGCCATTAGTGGACGACCGGCAGCCACACATGCATCTTCCTGCGCGAACTAACTGGCGCATTGACGATCGTGAATGTTCTTTGAACTCGGAAACCTGTCTGTCTACGTCCAACAAATATTACACCACGAAATGTATTCAACACCGTTGCTGACAGGAACTTTCATCGTTTCTTAGCTGTGGAGAAGTTCCTCTGAATTTCTCGCACTTAAAATTAAATACAAATTTAATTCGGTTATTCGAGGTTTCCTATTCTCGAATTGAAACTTTTTCGAGTTTACAGGGAAAGCTAGACTAATTCTTTCTTCTATAATTTCTAAATTAAAGAATTGAAATTATTCTAACGTTATTTCTCAATTTTTTTCAGTTCACGGTTAATAAACGTACAGCAGCGAACAAAAGTTTAAGACTTCTATGCTAATCGATAAATATTTTTCCACCATGAAGTAGAAGGTATAATGTTATGATTATTATTATTATTAGTAGCAGTAGTAACAGAATTATTATTATTATTATTATTAGTAGTAGTAGTAGTAGTAGCAGTATTAGTAGTAATAGTAGTAGTAGTAGTAGCAGCAGTAATAATGGTATTATTATTGTTAGTAGTGGTAGTAGTAGTAGTAGCAGTAGTAGTAGTAATAGTAGTAGTAGTAGTAGCAGCAGTAGTAGTAGTAGTAGTAGTAGTAGTAATAGTAGTAGGAATATTCTTCTTCTTCTTATTATTATTATTAATATTATTGTTGTTATTATTAATATTATTGCTGTTATTATTATTATTGTTGTTGTTATTGTTATTATTATTGTTGTTGTTGTTGTTATTATTGTTATTATTATCATCGTCATCGTAATAACAACAAAGATGAATGTATGAGCAATATTTGCAAACCATAAAGCTATGCTATACATTGTCCGCTCCTCTTAAACTTTCGTGCGTTACTGTGTTTAGACAAGTGTACAGCGTTTGTTGTCGTTTAGAAGTTTAAATGATACGCCGTGCAATGCAGGAGAATTGACAAAGATCGACGTGTTTAAATCAATATTAATAAAGCTTGTAAGCGATTAAGAGGTACGTGTCTCAAAGCTGCGCTTTATTCCTCCGTTCCGGCCGTGAGAGTAGTAAATCATTCTCTTTGTGAGGAGAAGGGCCGGGAGACTACTCTTTTAAGGTACGGTTTCAAAGGTAAGTAGGGAGAGCCGGAGAAGAAAGAACGGGGCGAGCAAATGATCTACTTTCTGACGATACCTCAGAAACACTCTCCTTTAACTATAATAAAAAGATATAGTGGCAAAGAATCCCTTATCCGTGATGGGGTATTTATAAACTGAAGAAAAGACTTCGTTAAAAGCGAGTTCGTCTTTTCACGTGCTTCCTGACAATCTTCCCTTTTCAGAATTTATGTTACGATAACGAAACTTTCGTTCTTTAACACTGAACGCGTGTTAAACGAGAATACAAGCCACGTTTAATTGACGCAGGAAGCATTCATTATCTTCTCGATGGATGCAGAAAATTGATTGAATTAAATTTATCGCTCGAGTTACTGTGTTGGTTTTCTGAAGTTTGAGAACCTCCCTTTTAACCCAGCCAATAATTCTTCCGCGTGACTTTTCAAGTCACGTAGCCAGTAGGGTCTGCAGTATTTACCTTTATTATGAAATAGGAAGGAGCAGCTATAAGGGGATAAGAATGAATAGCTGCCCCTTGTTTTGAGTCAACAGTAAAGTGAGGGCTCCTTGGAGGGCCACAAGGTTGTGAAAATTTACTGTGGGGAATCGAGATTAGACCTCTTTTATATGTATCTGGTTATCCTATAAGTATCGAGGGTTTAAAAAAATATTTTATAGAACAATCATTAACAAGCAATGAGTATGCAAGCTCCCTACCAATAAGTTTGAAGGTTACAGAAGCTTTCAATTTACGATGATACATTTCAAAGAAAATTTTTATTAATTTAATTTATATAACCATTTTACTAACTCTTTCTTTATCAATTTCGATCGCATAAATTCACTAACGTTATTAATTTCACCAATTCTTCTTCACACTCCTAGATTTCATGATTTTAAGTAGTACAGCTTTTAAATTGAGTAGTACAGCTTCTAAATTCCACGAACACAATTTCCTTCGAATCACTGGGAACAATCTTTGCACGAATCCCTGTTACAGTGAGTCCAAGACAACATAATCTCCAGTTCCGAGAATTGTTGATTAAATTCTACGGTACACGGTGCTACGAAAATCATTCAAGTTCGAACGAGGCGGCGAGTAGTAGGTAGGGTGGATATCCGAGGCGGGTGCGGTCGGAGGGAGGCCGTTCGGTTCGCCTCAAATTTCCGACATTGCACCTACCTTAATGTCGTTCCTCTGCGGATATTGGAGGTAACAGGTATATAGGTTGGTGGGCAGGTCCTACGACAAGACCAATGTTCCCGATATAACCGTATCTGTTGCTGGCCCGTGAAACTGACACACGTGTATATGTGCCTGTGTGTACGTACAGCAGTAAACATAAGTTTGAAATCAGAAGAGACTGGGAAACATAACTTTCTGCGCAACATCTAATACCTTGAAGTATCTTGAATAATTTTTGAAGTGACCAGTTGCTCTTTTAAAAATGCTTGCACAAAGGGTATGTTTACGTTTAAACATATTAAAAATAAAAATAGGTAGCCCATTAGAAGTTTAATGGAAACCTAACCCGAACCTAACTCGAATGAAACTCGAAATTAACTCGAACCTAATCTGAACGAAATCCACTAATAGCCCGATCATAACCCTAACCTAACCTGAATAGAACACAAATGAAACCGGTTCACAACTCGAACCTAATTCGAACTAAACCTGCTCATAACCAGGACCTAACCTGAACCCAAACGAAATCAGAATCTAACTGAAACCTAACTCGAACCTAATTCGAACCGATTTTGAACGTAATCTGAACCTACCTTGAACCTAACCTAAAGAAGCCTAATTATAAATCAAACCTGGATCTGAACTAAATATAAATCGAACCCGATCCAAAATTCAGTCTGACCTGAATATTCGCGCGTTGAATGGAAATTGGTGAATTCATTAATAATTTCGTTCGTTGAACTGTTCACGCGAATTAATCGTAGCAATTGCCTCGATTCGTCTAGCCTCGAACTTTTGCGGACTACTGTACATACATACGTGCATAGGAGCGTGCTGATGTAGATGGTCGAGGACGAGATGTGGGGCAGGAGGTAGAAATAAGGCGGCTAGGAAGATATTACTGGACCAGGAAAAATTGAGTTCCACCGGCAGATTAAAATGTAACTTCCGCGCGATGAAATGAGAATGGAAATGAAATTGCCACTTCGTTTGAGAACGATATTTCCCGCATGGTTGAACGACGCGTATTGCGTTCACTTTATTCATTACGGGACGCAGGGGAATGAGGGCGAGCAGCGAAAGTGGTGGAAAATTCATGCCACGATTTGTTATACCTCTTACGAGCCCCTTAATTTAAATAGAACCACGGAGAAGAAAATGGCTCCTACTTGTATCTGTTGTTAAGCTTCAATCTACATTTCTTCCGTTATTGTTCCCATTGTTACCACGCGTTGATGACAGAATTCAGATAAAACAGGCACCTAATAATAGTAATTCATTTTCCCTTTTCCTTAAAGTGTGTTTAGGGATACAAATGTACATATCACAGTTCTGTTTCTGCGGATTATATTGTATAAATATATGAATATATAAATATACAAATATATAAATATATGAATATATAAGTATACAAATATATGAATATATAAATATACGAATATATGAATATATAAATATATAAATATACGAATATAAAAATATATAAATATACGAATATAAAAATATATAAATATACGAATATAAAAATATATAAATATACGAATATAAAAATATATAAATATATGAATATATAAAATATACGAATATATGAATATATGAATATGTAAATTCCATTAATTCATCCACTTTCATTAATTTTAATAATTTTCCTGAATTCGCTGCTCCCTATTATATCAATTTACGGGATTAATTTAATCGCTAATATTAATGTAAGGAGAATGATTCTCCTTAATCCGGATTCGATGACACACTCTCAGGCGCTGAAGGAGAAAATTAATAATGGAATTAATCTATTAATATTTATCTTAACCAAATTAAATTTCCACTATTTCAGCAACGCACAAGCGTTTACTTCTCTTCTTGTCAGTTACCAAAGATAACGCCAGTATAATCTAATATTAATTTGCCAATCACGAAAACAGCATTATAAAATTCAATATCGATCATTGACGATAAAGGTAAAATCGGAGGAATAATCCTGTGATGGAACAACCAACGTATCTCAATGATCTCGGGAATAATTAATTAATTGCAGGGATATGCTAATATCGGTGGCCGACTTAGGCGAATCATTACTCATTCAGAAGGGATGAACCCTGCAACGCTTAACGACGTCGTTGCGACGATTTGCTTCCACCCCCGACGATAATAGCAAACCTTGAGGGAACCTGTGCAGCGACATGTAACAAATGCCTCCCTTTTTCTACGCTTTCCGCTCTGTCATCTCACCCCCCACCCCACCTCCGCACCCTACCCTTCGGTGCACCCCTCGACAGTCGTTTCCCCGAAGTTTCGTCGTTAAGCTGAGATTTACAAGTCGCGGTTAAAATCAATTAAGCGTGCGCCTGCAGTTTAATTCGACGCCTTTGTTCGCGAGAAGGGGTGAGGGTTGGTCTGGGGGGGAGGGACGAAATTTTAGTTTTAGAACGAAATTTCGCGGGATACTTTATTCCCACGCGTTATCGAGTCCCAACGACCGTGCAATTTACCGTGTACCAGCGACAGGCAAACAGTGGGGAATTTATTGGGGAATTTATTGGTTCCACGGCGAGAAAGATTCGTAACGATTCAGTCTGGTTATTGTGTTTGAGGAGGGATCGAAACGATAATTCGTGAAGGAGCTCGTTGAAATTTCCTACGTTGCTCGGAAAGTTATTGGAAAGCTGAATCGAACCCTCTGGCTCTATTTTTACAGCTACCCCTTCTCGGAGCAATTCGGTTAATTATTATTTAGAAAGTCATGAATTGCCTCTTTATTCGTGTAAACAGTGAAATACGATATCAGACAAAAATTTAAGAGAAGATGAAAATTCAAAGCATGTTTAAGTATTAATAAATTATCAAACAAAATTATAAACTTTATCGGAAATATAAATTGATCAATATTTTTATACAACACTTTAATTACAATTAAAAAGCTTTCACTTTTTTTTGAGTAATATGAAATCGTTAGGGAATTAAACGATCAAGAGTTCCCTGCAACTTTTTTCCAAGTAGATCTCCTCCCTTGGGATACTACTGCACGACGTCTGACTAATGACCGTGCTATTCTACTTCCCTCGTTTCTTTGAACGATTCTCCGGTTATAAAAATTATTCTCGCACAACTTAGTGTTTTACGATCGAAAACTGTAGTTATTGAACGAAGTGAAGATGGTTTCACCTAAATGTTCATTTATTTTACAGTTATTGTTAGCTATCATAACCAATCGCTCGAGCTATTATTGAAATATAGTAGAATAGACTCGAATTATTGATATTACTACTTTCTTCAATTATAATCAGCGAAACTGGTTTGCAAATTATAATTAAAAATTTCAGTTCAACGTTTTTAATATCTACGGAAGTAGTTATCGTGTTCTCCTAACATTATGCATTATTATTTATACTTTCATCTAAAACTTTCGTTCGCTACTGTAAATTAATTAATAAAAAATAAGAATATAAATAAAATCTGTATTCTATGCTAATGAATAAATAGTATTCTGTCAAAATGACAATAAAAATGAATAGATAAACAATATTTGAGAACCATAAAATTATATTTCACGTTGTCCTCTCGTCTTAAACTTTTGTCCGCTACTGTACGCACAGCATACAAACAGACAAAACTTTCTCGCCCGTCCAATACAACAGAACAACCACAATACTTTAACGCTTCCCTGAATATTTTATCTTGAAACCGAGCCACGAAATATCAAACTCTGTTCCTCGACCGCTTGCCCCTATCGATAACCACGCGATCGACCGTACAACGGAAAAATTGTAAATCACGGGACCGCGGTCACTCGGTTTTTGTCCGTTTCGCCCGAAATACGCCGGTGACCTAACCTCAAACCAGAAACGCGTGACAATGCTTCCAAGTGAAAGAGGAAGGAAAAAAAAAAAGGACGGTTGAACCTCAGCGTTAAAAATCGTTGGTTCGTCGGTCGATTATCGAGATTGCTTTCGTCTGAACACCAATCCCCACACACACATACACACACACATCCACACATAAATACAGAGATAAAAGGTCGACCTCGATCATCGAAACGGAACACATAAATTCGACCCCTGACTGTGTTTAAACAGCGGACCTTTTATTTTCTTTTCGCTTGTACGACGCTGTTTCGAGGGTCATCCAATACACCGTCGGCTTTGCATTGTCTACCCCCACACTGTAAGATTTTATGGGAAGATTTAAACGATCGGTGATATTAGTGTCGTGAAACTTTGATCCCTATTCGCTACGAGGCCCTAGAAAGACGTCCACATCTATCCGTGTCACGAAGATATTTACTTATTTATTTATATGTTTATATTTAAATTAGGTAACCATAGACACACATGGATACTCGCAGACATATAAATTCTAATGAAATATGAAAGAGCTTGAATAATTACAGTGGCAGACAAAAGTTTTTAAAACTAAAAACTTAAAAGGACTTTTAATCAATATTTAATAATAATATTTAATAATATTTTAATATATTTAATAATCAAATATTTTAAACAATAGATACAAGTCAATTTCACCAAATTAATCTTAATTACGCAACGAGTATAATTAATAAATTTGATTATTGTGATGCTCAAAATCGTAATTTTATGGTGATTTTAATACACATAGCTTTAAATAAATTACTGAAAATTATTGATATTTGTATACTTCTCGTATTTCTAAAACGGGGACAAGAATATGTTGTTTGGCTGGATGAGAATCGACACGTTCAATTCCACCCAATTCCCCTTCGGTTTTGCGATATGGGGACCGAGGCGATTCCTATGGTTTCTCGGAAAAATTTGCTTACGAACCATTGATATTTTTCTCGTGTTTCGACGTCATACTTTCGAATTCATTACGTTTCTGCTTAATATACTCTTGCTCAGTCAACTAGAAGTCTACTCCGATCGATACAGTATTAATTAATATTCACCATCGACTTACAGTTAGGTGCTGAAGATAATAAACGAAATTCATATTTTACACGAGGAATTTGTAAATATTGAATTGTTCGTAATTCTGAAAATTAATGAATTTTATTATATATCTGACCGATATTAAATTCAGATTCAAACAACGACCAAAGTGAATTTCTATAAAATTTCAGCACGAGATGTACTATAATGTGACGTTCAGTTTTCTAGAATTAACAAAATTTTTTTGACCGATGATATTCCTTCGTTTGGATGAAATTATTTTTTGAAATAGAACGGCACGCACGAGAAAAGGTTGATGGGCAACAAAGCCGCTGTTCGTTTGTGGCTTTTCGGTGTTTTTCATTTTATATCGAATCCACGAAACAAATTTCTACAAGGGATGAACGTTCTTCGAGCTCCAGGCTCAATCTCCCCCGGGATGCGGTGTGAATCTTCGTGCATTTCTCTTTGCAGTCACCGGCGTTGCCTTTGAAACATCCGCGGAATACAAATGCATCCTGTGGTAGTGATTTCTGCAAACGTTATTCCTGTCCAGAGGCGCGCCACGAAATTCTGACGTGTTCCGTGTCGAATACGTTGCAAACATTTTGTTTCACAGGTTTGTATGGCTGTCGACAATGTTAACTTAAAGTTGATGAAGTAACGTTGAATGGAGATTTTATCGGAGATTTTTAAAATAATTTATTTGCTAGTGATGATCGTGGTGACGTTGTTGAGAACGATACTGACGATTAACGATATGCAATTTCTTTATCAATAATAATATTAGTGATGTTACTGAGAATAATATTGACAATTAGTGATAAATTATTTCTTTACCAATAATAATACTAGTGATGCTGTTAAGAATAATACTGACAATTAGTGATAAATAATTTCTTTATCAATAATAATACTAGTAGGGCTATTGGGGATAATACTGAAAATTAGTGATAAATAATTTCTTTATCAGTAATAATACTAGTGGTGCTATTGAGAATAACACCGACAATTAATAATAAGTAATTTCTTTGCCAATAATAATAGTGATGGTATGATAAGTAATTTCTGTACCAATAATAATCTGTACTCTAAAAATCTCAAAATTGTGAAAACATATAATCGTAAAATCTCAAAATTGTGAAAACAAATAATCGTAAAATCTGAAAATTGTGAAAACAAATAATCGTAAAGTCTCAAAATTGTGAAAACAAATAATCGTAAAATCTCAAAATTGTGAAAACAAATAATCGTAAAATCTCAAAATTGTGAAATCACAAAATCGTAAAATCTCAAAATTGTGAAATCACAAAATCTTTAAATTTCAAAATTGTGAAATCACAAAATTCTGATTTCCCCATTCCAACATTCTAGTTTCCCTAAACCACCAGAATTCTCAGCTTCCCATTCGCAGACGCCTCGAGCATCGGAGCTCCCCTGGCCCCGTCCTCGATTGGCCAGGTGTTTCAGCAAATTGCTTGCATCGGCAGTTGCACGCTAACCGGAAGCAGCGCGAGGGGATGCCGGGAACCGTTCACGGTTAACGAACAGCGGAAAAAGAACATGTCGAAGGACACGGGGAGTCCGTGAGGCGAGAGGGAACACGAACCTCTGGCAGCCAGTCGGTTCTCCTGTGTTTTAGGGGAACTCGGCAGGAAACACTGTGGAGAAACTGAACGAGTCTCTAGAGCACTCGATCGGAGTTCGGTTTCGAGGAGACGACGCGACGACAAGGATGTTCAAGGAAGTGAGCCTGTTCGAGCGCGCGCTGCTGCCGGAAATTGTTACAAACGGTTTCCAAGATTGCTGTTACTGTTACCAGCGTTGGGCGTACGTTTGAATACGTGAAATGAATTCGGTTTGGAACGAGGGGAAGGGTTGGAACAGCATATCAGGGAAGATTTGAGTGTAGGAAGCATTTAATTCTGACGGTAACAAGTTTGTATTATTTAACTGTTATTACTACTATTATATTACAATATTTAAATATTGTTAATGTATTACTACTATTGCATTACAATATTTCAATATTGTCGCTGCATTACTACTACAATATTACAATATTTAAATATTGTTAATGTATTACTACTATTACATTACAATATTTAAATATTGTTACTGCATTCCTACTACAATATTACAATATTTAAATATTGTTAATGTATTACTACTATTACATTACAATATTTAAATATTGTTAAAGTGTCAAATTATTTTTGAGGGTAGTTTACTTAGAGGTGCTGTTGCATAAAAATGGGGAACATTTTTATTACTACTATTATATTAAAATATTTAAATATTATTAATGTGTTGAATTATTTTTGGGGGTAGTTTACTTAGAGGTGCTGTTGCATAAAAGTATGGAACAAGGCAATTATTTTGTAATTGATTGATAAATAAATGTGATGAATAAAATACAGTGGAAGGAGGGATGAATAAAAGAAGGAAGAATTTAAGAATCTTATTAATATCAACACGAAAAGCTAAGTACTGAGAATAGTAAAATTACACAGCTGGTTAAAATAAATAACTAAAACGAAGGTGTTTAAATTGTAGCGAAATTCTGCAGTTAAATTAATGATTTGAACTTTTATTTTGTATAACACCATTGTGAGAAATGTGATTTCTGCACGTTGAAATTACATCAAAATTTTAATGCTAAATTACAAAACGGAATTTTAATTTTACATATATGTGTAATACTACTACAACAAATATAATTCCTACACATCAAAATTTAATCAAAATTCTATAGCTAAATTACAGACAGGAATTCGAATCTTACATAAACAATATTACAGTAATAAATGTAATTCCTGCACAATAAAATCATATCAAAATTACACGTAGGAATTTTGATTTTACGCATATAATATCACCGTAACAAATGTATCATTTTGTTTCCCTCTCACGAAATACCTATCCAAAATTCAGCATTCGGTTGAACGCGTGAGGAACTCGCTTATCCAACGAGGCAGCAACGTGGACGCGCCGAAGGAGGCCTTCTCGTCGCAGACGCGAAAAACAACGGGGTGGCAAAACGTTTTCGCGAGGAGAAAAGTAATTGGCCCCGCGTCCTGATATCCAGGAGCGACTGCGTCACGTCGAGAGTTTCCCGGAAGGCCCAGTTGATGCGACATTAGCGAATGCATTAATCCGCTTTCGCGAGGCTGCGACACAGAGAAACAGAGCTCGACGCGTAATTGTTACGCCGGGTAGACATTTACGAGACGCTGCTTATCAAAACACATACTTTCGCCATTTCAGAGTTTCATGGTAATGAGATATCAACACTTCAGACGCTTTGCCAGCCAACTCGAGATAGCTACCGCCGCTTTTGTAATTGTGCGTGAGCCCGACTGACTGTTCAAGGATCCTGCTTGCCTTTTATTCGGTTATTTGCACTGAGAGGGCTCGCCTGTTTGTTCTGTTTTTGCATTCACCGTTATCCGAAGCAGCTGTGGATTTCGATACGCGTGTTAGCGCAGAATCGTTCATGGCATTCGTGAGCCGGATCATGGTTGATATTAAAAAAAAAAAAAAGGAACAGAAATAAATGTAACGTCGAAGGGGTCAGACGTGTTGTTTTACTCTTGGGTTTTATTCTAATTTTAGTAGTCAGACGCGTGGTCTTATTCTAATTTTAATAGTCAGACACGTAGTCTTATTCTTGAGTTTTATTTTAATTTTAATACGCGCCTACGATGGCTGGATTTCAAGGTATTTCGTTTGTTCGCAGTAGTAGTGGTCTACGTATAGTCAGACAGTGTTACTTCTATGCATAGCATAGAAATTTATAGGTAATTATTTTTGATTTTGAATTATTCGTATCTATTTATTTGCCCTACATATTTTTGCAACAGCAATATATAATATATTTATTAGGTTTTGTTGTGTTACACGTTTAACGTTAATAAAATTTTGGATTAAGGATTAAATTAGAGAAATAATTATTTTAAGCTGTTAAGCTGAATTTTACATACTTTTGCAATTGCAGAAAAGAAAATTAAAGGTTTGAGATTTGTTTTCTTATGCTTTAATTATTATTTATTTATTTATTTAACAATGATCAGGCTAAGGCCCTTAGAGTACATAAAATTATAAATAATGGATTGTATGATGGTACAATGCCACAAAAAGGCAAACATTATTGCTTTCGTAATTTTTTTAAAGTGCAATAAACTATGAATCAGATGGAATATTAATGAATATTTTGCGAAACTGAAATTTCCAATGCTAGAGTGACTTTGACGATCATGGGAGCTGCAATTTGTCACAATTATCCTTCGCTTACCTTGAACCGGTTTCCTAAGGCAGGCAGAGTGGAAATTTACGATTTTGGAATATATTAAAGAAATTACTACTTCTCTTACGAAAGAATTGCTTTCCTTACAGTTATTACTGATCTACTTTCAATTACTTTCGTGGAAATTATGAGAAACGCAGTACGTCATACCGAACTAATTTTGAAATGTGCAATTTACAAGTTGACGTAAATCAATTGAATCGTAATAGTAAATTAGTTAGAATCAGATTAATGTTATTAACAGTGTTTCATTACTGTTAACATTAATATCACTAATTGTACTTACACTACTGATATTACTGTTAGTAATAATAATGTACTAATTTACAGTTACTGCCTTATATATAGGGTAAGACAAGAAACTACATCACTTCAGCCTCTTCGTAAATTATTTGTTATTAAGTAACTATTATATATAAATATAAAAATAAAAAATTTATGTTAAATTTATATTAATTATATATAAATATATAAAAGGTATTAAGTAACGATTTTTATAAAAATATTTTCATGCTTTTTGTGTTTCGTTTGAAACACTTTTTTCACAGAAACACTGAAGTGATGCAGTTCTACGACCCACCCTGTATACGTCGATGAGTTCGAATTTTTCTCTCATGCACGTTAAAAGACGTGGATCAAAGGCTGCTCTTTTCCCTCGAAGATCCCATTCAAAAAGGAGCATCATTGAAGAACTAGAAACCTTCTCTGCTTTATTTCTCTTACTTGAAAAATTCAACTTGCTAGACGCAATCTTCACCGCAACTTCTTCTTGCGTTTGCGTTGGCCGTTTTAACAGAGCAATCTGTTAAAGTGGTGCTGCACCTTGCTGCCAAATGATTACCAACTTTGCGCGAGGAACAAAACTGCTTCAATCTTAACCCCTCACACCCCTTTCCCTCAGGTTTCTAATTTTACCTACCCCTTTTACAAATCCAAACAATTATTAAATAAACAATCCAATTCGTTCATAAATTAAGCGAAACTAGGTAGTATTCTTGGAAAAATTAATTTTTTATTTAAATAATTTCGAGGAACAAAACTGCTTCAATCTTAACCCCTCACACCCCTTTCCCTCAGGTTTCTAATTTTACCTACCCCTTTTACAAATCCAAACAATTATTAAATAAACAATCCAATTCGTTCATAAATTAAGCGAAACTAGGTAGTATTCTTGGAAAAATTAATTTTTTATTTAAATAATTTCGAGGAACAAAACTGCTTCAATCTTAACCCCCTACACCCCTCAGGTTACTAATTTCACCTACCCCTTTTACAAACCCAAGCAAGCGTTAAATAACCAGTCCAATTGGAACTAAATTGGACTAATCCAATTGGAAAAATTAATTTGTTATTTAAATAATATTAAAGCTACAGCTATATTATAATATAAACTATTAATAATCAAAATTATAGCCATACCATAAAGTAAGGGAAATAAAATAATTATTATAATTACTTCGTACTCGTTCACATTTAATACACTTCAACTGCAGACTTTGTTACATTCAATCCCCTCTAGTTTCAGACTCCGAGTCGTCTCTCCCATTACAGAGGGCAACATTTAAAGGAGACCGTAATTTTATTCGTTTCAGTGGAACGAGTCTCAGCGACAAGCCACCCTCAATAACGCTACCCTCCAGCGTCACCCGGACACCTGGACAAATTCGAGGAGGTCACCAGATACGCTGGCAAGATCGGGCAGCCTAATCCCCCCCCTTGTTTCACCAGGCATTTGCATTTATTTACGGTCTCGGGCGCGACGGCCGGCTAAACTTCATTCGAAAGTTCCCGTGGCACACGCGCGGACGTATTACCAGCCTCGAAATTTCCTAAGTGCATGGAATAGATTCAGCGAGCGTACTTTAAGGGACTTACGCCCCCCCCCCCCTCTCCGCACTCCCTCTGTCCCCGGGAAAGGAAAAGAAGCGGGGGCTGAAAAGTTTCGCTAGCATCGGCGTTGCATAATTAATCGGCGGAAGTCGTGGCATAAGTTGCTCACCAGCCAGTGTCGCCCGAATCATTTCTCCGCCCCCCCCTTCCTTGTGCACGGCATTCTTGATGCGACCAACAGGAAGTAGACCGTGAAGAATTCCGCGAAGCAACGTTTCGCAAACGTTCTGCATCAGAAACTTGGAAACTTCGTCTGAGCGCTCGTTGATTCGATTGGGATCGCTTGACTTTCAATCTTGATGGAATTGAACTTGACACACTTGACTACAACTTACTTGACATTGAATTACTTTACCCTATTCCAACTTGGTTGTCACTGTCTGAACTTACTTTTGATCTCAAATTACTTCAATTAGCAAATATAATTGGCATTGAATTAATTTACTTCATTCCAACTTGCTTGCAATTATTTCAACTTACTTGCTCTCAACTTACTTGACCTCGAATTAATTTACTTCATTCCAACTTGCTTATAATTATTTCAACTTACTTGGTATCAAATTACTCGCCCCCAACTTACTTGAATCCGAATTGCTTTATTTCGTTCCAACTTACTTGCAATTATTTCAACTTACTTGGTATCAAATTACTCGCCCCCAACTTACTTGAATCCGAATTGCTTTATTTCGTTCCAACTTACTTGCAATTATTTCAACTTACTTGGTATCAAATTACTCCCCCCAACTTACTTAAATCCTAATTGCTTTATTTCGTTCCAACTTACTTGTCGTTAATTGAACTTACTTGGTATCAAATTACTTGACTTAGAATTACTTCACCTCGTTCCAAACTTACTTAACTACATTTAAATTTACTTGACAACAACTTATTCGACGTCGAAACACAATTGACTTAACTTGAAGTAATTAAACCAGAAATTCAATTTCTTGACTCGAATTCAAGTAGTAGCTTGGCTGTAAGCCACTTGACCCAAATGCAAGTACCTTGTATCTCATCTACTTAACTTTCAGTTAACTTAACTCTCAATTGTTCGACTTGAATTCAATTAATTTGACTCTCGATTACTCAACTTGAATTCAAGCAACTTGAAAAAGTTTGAACAGCACGTACGTTGAGTCGAATAGGAAAGAAATTACTGCAAACACATATTAGCGTATTATTATCGTGTCGTATTTAAAGATGGTATCTTAAATACTAGTAAACCGAATTCAAGTAATTTGACAGACGTGAAAGGGTGTTTCAGAGCGAAAGAAAAAATAGTGCAACGGGTGTGAAGCGTGAAATTCCCAAGTCATACTCGCGGTCGGACGCGTTGTTTCGGAACGTTAACACGGAAGAACAAAACGCTTTGAAAGCGGGAACGCGTTATACCAAAATGAAATAAATGGATTCCGTACGGAGCTGAACTATTTAAACGACTTCTCTTCGTCGACTAGTCGGCCAGTCCGCGAAACTTTCCGGCATTTGACGGTAGGATTAACAACTGATTTTCGTGAAAATTCGCTCGACCGCTGAATACCAGAATGCGAGTTTCGACGAAATAAAATGCCAACGTTTCTCTCAATTTTATTTTACACGTACCCGAGTTAATTACAGGGAGTTGAACCAAATTTCAAACTATTTAATGTAACATTTTAAGTTTCCACTGAACACGTAATAAGGTGACATCAAATTCTAACTGCTGCTGAAATATTTTTTTGACCAACGCCAGTTGAGAACTGGAAATTAAAAAGTGTACGTTGTACAAGCTCGTTGATTGTTAGATAAAATGCAACGGCGATACGGCGAAGCTTCTTCTCGTTTGCATCCGGCTATATTTTTCCTCCAATTTGCATTTTAGTCCCATTAACCGGGTCCGCCCGGTGAATTCTCTGTTTCGCGGAGGAACTCGTTCATTTCGCTTTCACACCACATTGTCACTTATTAGCTAGGGAAATATCACATTCACGTCTATCTAATGTTAAAATCGAGCGAATTTATAATAATAATAATAATAATTATTATTATTATTATTCGCATTTAAGTTGCTATATAGTGGTACATTATTGACAGCTATTTTCAAATTGTTATTATTTATATTACACTTTGACACACAGTAGCCAAAATTCAATGTAACATATAATTTTATAGTTTGCAAATATTGTTTATCTATTCATTTTTATTGTCATGATAAAATACTATTTATTGATTAGCACGGAATACAAATTTTATTTATACTGTTATTTCTTATTAATTAATTAATTTACCTTAGAGGACAGAAATTTAAGACGTCAAGGTAATGAAAAACATAATTTTAGAGGTTGAAAATATTATTTGTCTATCCATTATTTATTGATTAGCATAGAATACAAATTTTATTTGTGCTGTTATTTCTTAATAATTAATTAATTTACCTTAGAGGAGAGAAATTTAAGACGTCAAGGGAATGAAAAACATAATTTTAGAGATTGAAAATATTATTTGTCTATCCATTATTTATTGATTAGCATAGAATGCAAATTTTATTTGTACTGTTATTTCTTATTAATCAATTCATTTATTTTCTTTGACCTTCTGGCGTTAAACTTTTGTTCGTTACTGTACATCAGCAAATACTTGGACAGAAAATATTTTTAAATATCGTGAATATTTTATTCAGTTCAATTTTTGAATTTCTTGAAATTTGTAATCCATACTGGATAAAAAATGATTTCGAGCAAGAAATTCAATATTTATCAGAGCAGAATGCAGCTGGCTCACTGTTTGAATTGCGACAGATCGATATTTTGTTTCGAAATTGACCCCATTAATCTTGTCTGGCGACAGAAACGTTTCAAACCTGGGATAGGTATGTATAATCTATCGCAAGTAAGCGCGTTTTCATACCACCGGTCCCTTTCCTCGCGACTCCGTCCTGGCAGGACGCATGAATATGTAAAGGGATTACGATTTGTCGCGGAGTTTCAGTGTTCTTAGCTACGCAATCCGTATTCAACCCCTACTTTCAATTTCTGACTGCCTTCGAAACAAGGAAACATCGATCGAGCCCTACCTTCAAAGTGTTTCGAATCATTTTGGTGTTAATTATTACTTGCCTCAATTAGAAACTCACAGAAACCTTTCAATTTCCATGTTTATAGCTACTGATACTAATGGTGCTCCATAGTTATAGTAAATCATCATATATCTTTTAATATAAATTCCATTTAACTTTTATGAATTTACCATAACACTTTAGAATGTTGATCAGTGTTTCGATGCACTTTGGTAATAATTATAACTGGTCTTAGAAACTGACAGGAATGTTTCAATTTTCATGTTAATAGCTACTGAAACCTATGGTGCTTCATTATTACAGTAAACAATCATATATCGTGCATTAAAAATTCCATATAACTTAAAATATGCCATAATAATATTAATCCTCAATATGTTGATAATACATTGAATCAACACTTACGAAGTACTAAAAATCTAAGAAATATTCGAGAGTCACATATAACGTAGAGGATAGTTTAATACTCCACTACATTATTAACACTTCAAATTGTTTGAAATGACCCAAATAAATAGGCAAAGTTTATAAAATACTATTGTGGGCACTCCATAAATCCTCACAGTTCAAGTCTGACCAATACCAGCTTCTATCACTGAACTATAAATTTCGACACAGTACACATTGCCTTCTACCGCGTGGCAGTAACAACAAACTTTATCACTTAATTGAACTTCCTCTATCTGTTCCCCTATAACACCGGTGTCCTCTCCAAAAAAAAATAAAAAGAAAATACGTAAACTTTGGCTCGTTTCACGCTCCTTTTCGAGCAACTTCTCTCCTCCACGAGTATTCTGGGAACACGAGAGAAACTGTACCTTTCAGCTTTCAGACAACGAGCTCGCACATCCTCGAGCAGCGACTGATATTTTTCTGACTGAACGAGCAACGTTTTCACAGAACGATTCGACGGTCCTCGTCAACCGAATCGCGGAAGAGTCACTTGCAGTTAGGTGTTATCTTTTGTTCGTTTATCCGTTCTTCGCTTTTCACGGGTCTCTCTCAGCCACCTTCCCCCTCCCCCCTCTCACTCTCTCACGACTCTTCACCGCCTCGCTACAGAGTGGAATACAAACACTCGGGATTATTTGCATAGTTGGTCGCGTTGGTACACAACAGCCGCGTAACAGAAGAGGCTATCAAAATATTTTGTCGCCCTCCTCTCTGCCCTTCCATAAATTCACTTTGCACGCCTGTTTCAACTCCGTCGCCATCTGAATGATGGATGAATTTTTCTCAGCACCTACAGCGAATTCTGGTTCCGTTACACACCGCTTGTAAAACGTTACCAGGATACACTTAACTGTTGGTTTTACACGAAATCTCTAATTATTCCTTGGCTTGCTTTCAATTAAGTAACATTTCTACGAACGTTCGTCCATTTTTGTGACTTTCTAGAGGACTAGTTTGAAAACTTGAGCAATGTAATATTAATTTAACCCTCTTAACACTCTTACTTTGAATATAATTTTATTTATATTAATAACATCAATTTTTTGCGAATATCAATTTTTTTTCGCGAACAAATTGTTTCCTTGTTAACTTCAAAGCCTTGTTCCTCTGATTTTCAATCAAACTGGACGGCAAACAAATATCACTCAGAAGTCCACTGGAACGTAATTCGGGCTCGTTATTTAAACAGCCTGCGTGTTGCTGGCCGTAACGAGCGATAATTATCGGAAATTACTCAATTAAAGGACGCCATAAAATTACATTTTACGTATCGTTCGAATTGCCCGACGCACGCCCCTCGTTCATTTGGCACAGGTCGTCGTGCAACATTAATGTACTAAATTGTAAAAATATTTCGACAGATGTTCCACTTGAAGAACGAAAATACCGATACATGCAATTTTAATCGACAAATTTATTTCAAGAAGGAAGCACAAATGTCAAAATATTTCTGTGATCAACTGTACTTCTTTAAAATACTGCATCTATTCAAGTAATGTTAACGTTCAACGTTTATTGTACAGTAACGGACAAAAGTTCAAGACCAAAGAGTTAACAAAAATAAATTAATCGATTTATAAGGAATAATATAATAAAGAAAATTTCTATTCTATACTAATCGATAAATGGTGTTCCACTATTAACAAGAAAGCGACTTACGATTATTATTATTATTATTATTATTATTATTATTATTATTATTAGCAGTAGTAGTAGTAACTGTAGTAGCTTTATTATTATTATTATTATTATTGCTACTATTATTATTATTATTATTATTACTATTATTAATATTAGTAGTAGTAGTAGTAGTAGTAGTAGCAGCAGCAGTAGTACTAGTTATAGTACTATTATAATTATTGATGTTAGTAGTAGTGGCAATAATATCAGTATTTTTATTACTATTATTATTATTAGTAGTAGTAGTAGTTTTAATATTATTAGTATTATTATTATTCATATTTGCAATCCGTAAAGCTATGTTCCCCATTCTCTACTCGTCTTAAATTTTTATCCGCTACTGTATCTGTTCAAAACAGGAAACAGAAGAATTATAGTGATGTCGTTTAAGAAATATTTTTATAATTAGTCGTGTTTATTTTCTCACATTGTTTCCGTCGAATTTTCGATGGCCAGTTCACGAATGAAATCACAATGCTCAAAAGGCGAGGATTAAAATATGGTGGTCGGCGGAAAAATTATGAAAATTCAAAACCTAAAATTCGTCGGTGCTCGAACAGGACTCATTAACTGTGGTCATGTTGAAACATCACTGCAACAGGAAGCGACCAAATATTTCGACCGCCTTGCCCGACAGACGGTTCTTTCGCAAAAATGAAAACGAGTAAAACCGTGGTCCTGTTTAAAGTGGACCAAAAAAAAAAAAATGAAGGCGGACAAACGACAGGCGGTTATCGTTGCCTCGGATACACTAACGCGGATAACGAGCAACAGTACCTGTAAATGATTGTGCAAAATTTTAACGCTCCCCTCGTGCCAATTAAATACGATATCGCGTGAAAACGACAGATTTACAAGGTACTTCCAATTTTTTCCGCCATTTTTAGCAGCCACAGTACCCTTCAAAAGTTAGATTTTATATGTGAATAAAACGCTTTTCAGGGAAAGCTTTAGAAGGTGTTACTGCATAAAAAAGAAATTATGTGGAATTGTAATTGGAAGCTTAAATTATAATTATAACCTACAGTAATCAATTTTTAGAAGAGCGATAATAATTTATAAATTACGATTTTTCCAAGAAAATACTCCCTTCATTTTTATGACAATCTATGTTAGAATTTCTGAAGCTTTGTGGATATATCTGAGAAGATTGGATTAGAAGTTTCAGAGACAACGTATTACAAATTTATGAATTTATATGTGATTAAAACTGTTTTTAAAGAATGCTGTAGAAAGTGTTATTGTATAGAAATTAAATTATGTGAAATTGTAGTTGGAAGCTTAAATTATAATTATAATCTACAATAATCAATTTTTAGAAAAGCGATAATAATTTATAAAACAGGTTTTTCCCAAGAAAATACTCCCTTCATTTTTATGACAATTTATGTCAGAATTTCCGATGCTTTGTGAATATATTTCAAAAACTTGAATTAAAAATTTAAGGACAAAATATTATAGATATTTTATGAATTAATCTGAATGAATGTAGCCCAATTTTGATTTTCAATTGTATTCACGTAATATTACTTTAATATATATTCCAGTTTAGTGAGTTCAACGAAATGGTAACATATATGCGTGACGAAGATGAGTGCTTTGAACTTCTGGACGACATTGTACCTCTTTTTGGTTGGAGTACAGTGATGAAGCCGGGGATATAACGGTTTACATTTAGGACAGTATATTTTTTTAGCCGTGAAACTGGACGGTGTACGCAGTTCATTAGCCAGGAACAGCAATTCAAATTGTACCGTCGCGTCCTCGGTTTCGCGTTTACGGAGTATTTAATGAAATGGGAGCGCAAATAGAAAGACGACGAATTTGGCGGACGAAAATAATGAGAAAATGTTTGTCTCGTCAAATATTGTACCAACTTCATAGAACTTCGATAATAATTGTAAACAGTATGCCATACATGTAACATCCTTATCTACTTACAGATACCTTTATGGTTCATAAATCGGTAAGTACTATTTTCTAAAATTGAACCCCTCATTTATTGAAAAAACAGTTGTAGGTGAAATTAAACCTTTGCCTCTGATAATTTAGTTAGCCTAATTCTAAATTAAGTGAATTTTCAATTTTTCAGATTTTTATTTAATCTAATCAGATATGAAATATTCTTTATAATTAAAATTTTTATTTTTCATACTAATATAACGTCCAATATCTGTATAAATTTTTGACTCTTTTGAATTTCAATTAACCCAATTCAAAATTATGTCAACACCTGATTTCTCAAATTTCTGTTCACTCTACCCAAAAACAAAAATTCTGTGAAACTCAGGTTTTACATAATTAAGAATTTTCAACACCATCATCACATTAAGATATCCAGTATCCACAAAAACTTCTAACTCTGTTAGTTTCCGATCAACCTAATCCTAAATTATTCAATTTTCAATTTTTCAGATTCTCAATTAATTTAATCAGATATAAAGCACTCTTCATAATTAAAATTTTAAATGCTTAAAATTTTTTTATCTATATCTTCATACTAATATAAGATCCAATATCTGAATAAATATTTAACTCATTTAAATTTCAATTAATCCAATTTAAAATTAAGTCGACACCTGGTTTCTCAAATTTCTGTTTACTCTACCCAAAAACAAAAATATCTGTAAAACTCAGGTTTTAAATAATTAAGAATTTTCACCACCATCCTCACACTAAGACTTCTGACTCTGTTAGTTTCCGATCAACCTAATCCTAAATTATGTCCACTACTGTAAATAAAGGATCTTTGCCTCACTGGTGATTCCATATACCTGAGAAGTTGGTTCTCGATGGCAGTTCAGGGTCGAGACGGGATGCGTCGCGACGCCTGCTGGCATTGTTGGCCCACCGACACGCGGCGTGCCCGGAGAGGATCCGTGTGTACGCTCCGGCTTCATAAAGCAGCTTTATCTAGATCGGCCGCCAGAGTTACGGGGCTGAAAGTACGGGCTATTAACTCGCGAGTGCTCGTCGACGGGGGTGAGCCTTGACAACCCTCTGAGAAACGTTTATATGCCCACGCGCGGGGTCTATTAGCGGCGGTTAGTTCGATGTTAATTATCGTGTTCCGGCACGCTGACGAGAAAGTTGCAACATCTTAGTTTTAAGGAGCAGAAAAGCGAAAGGGTGTCTCGTGAAAATTTTTTGAATTTTCTCAGTAGAAGATTTCGTTATTCTGTGAAGGTTTTTGCTGATACGTGTATGAAGGAAATTAATAAATTCTCCAGCTATTTTTATTTTTATTCTTTCAAGATTTTATGAAAATTGTTTGAATCTTCTGAGTAGAAGGTTTCGTTATTCTGTAAAGATTTTTGCTGGTACGTGTATGAAGGAAATTAATAAGTTCTCCAGCTATTTTAATTTTTATTCTTTCAAGATTTTATGAAAATTTTTTGAATTTTCTGAGTAGAAGGTTTCGTTATTCCATAAAGATTTTTGCTGGTACGTGTATAAAAGAAATTAATAAATTATCCAGCTATTTTTATTTTTATTCTTTCAAGATTTTATGAAAATTTTTTGAATTTTCTGAGTAGAAGGTTTCGTTATTCCGTAAAGATTTTTGCTGGTACGTGTATGAAGGAAATTAATAAATTCTCCAGCTATTTTTATTTTTATTCTTTCAAGATTTTATGAAAATTTTTTGAATTTTCTGAGTAGAAGATTTCGTTATTCCGTAAAGATTTTTGCTGGTAAGTGTATGAAGGAAATTAATAAATTCTCCAGCTATTTTTATTTTTATTCTTTCAAGATTTTATGATAATTTTTTGAATTTTCTGAGTAGAAGGTATCGTTATTCCGTAAAGATTTTTGCTGGCACGTGTATGGAGGAAATTAATAAATTCTCCAGCTATTTTTATTTTTATTCTTCTAAGATTTTGCTATTAAATTTATCTTTCTTTTCGAATGGTATAATTCCTTATTCCAAGTTCTGAAGCAAATTTCCGGTTAGCGGGAATAATATTTGACAGCGAAATCATGAACGTTATTTTCCGTTGTTTGACAGCAGTATAAATAATATAATCGAATGACGGTGTGTAAATTGTAGTAGAGCATTGGTGGTACGTAACGAAGGAGACAGGTGTGCTTGCAATACATACGCTGCTCATAAGTACAGTACGGTGCTCTACTTGTCAGTAGATTCATGCAATATGCAGTCAGACACCAGCGTAGCTTGTACCAGTAGTACAATCGGTATGTAAGCAGACGTCGGACGAATGAATATTATTGCTCGACGAAGACATTACTAACCAATGAAATCTAAACTATTATACCTCACAAATAAACATTTATTAAACTCCATTCATCTTATCTTTCATAAATTATAAAAACGAAAAAAAAAAATAGAAAAATGAATAATAAGTTATATTACATTAATGCAGTTACACAATTTTTCTGAAAGCTGAGCTCCAATTTTTTTTATTATTAAAAAAACCAACGTGACACAAATTTTAATCGCGGTCTCTTATAGTTTTGGTTACCCTAACCGACGGATTATTAAATAAACCAGCAGACACAAGGTGCTCCTATTACAAATGTACACCGAAACTCGGTGAATCAGATTTGGTTGAAATTTCAACCGCTTTGGGTAACCTCGAACCCTTTGACCCCACTTCAAACAAGAACAAGGAAGACAGGTTAATATTGGCTGCACTCGTGTTCCCGGAAATCGATGATGCACCTGGTGTCCGGCTCCGAAATCTATCGTCGGTCTTTCGAATGGTTAAGATAAACTACGGTCCGTACGATCTGGGCTAAGGGTAAACTCGGATTCGCCAACGTCGTAATCGGAATAGATACCGACGTTACAATTCCTCTGTTGCTAAAATCTTTAAGGTTCCATGAATATGGAATACATTCCCGTAGAAGGAATGGACAGAAATTTGGTTCGTAGTCGAGGCATCTCGAATTTATTACACGGCAGCATCCCTATTGAGAAAATAAGTAGTATACCGCCGAACATATCAGACATAGAGATATTGTTGAAAATTAATAAATAATTATATAATTATTGACTTTCAACGTATACTGAGAAGGTAGGTCGAAATTATAGAACATTTTAGATAATATTTATTGACGCCCAGTTATTTATTTGTAAAAATTGTAAAACATAAGATTGCTAAATATATGTTGTAAAACTAAAATTCTAGATACTGTAAAATTTCAATGAGAGTCAAAAAGTGAGTATACACCTTACAAAATTGAAATTCGAGAAATAAAAATTCATTTGTAATAAACTTCTGCGTGAAAAGACTTTGAAATTATTTTTTTCGTTGAAAAGTAGACTGGACATTTTTCGTAAGTATGATTCCAGGGAAAATTGAATTTTTTCTTTATTTCACAGAGATTATGCAAGTTTATGGTAGGAGAGCTGGGGCTATAAATCTTGCGATCTGTAAATGAGGAGTTCAGCCTTTAAATACTTTTGCCTCCAACTTTTTCAACTCCTCCAACGCAAAGGTTCTTGGAAAAGTTTCTTAATTAAAATTCAGCAAGAATTTCTTGAATCAATGTTTACAAATTAATGTCGCAATCACTTTCGCAACTTCACCGAACTGGTACAAGCACGTTTCTAGAATAGAAACCTTATCTCTCCACTGAACTTTCTCAATTCTTATAGTACGATATTGATAAAGATCCTCTTTCATTCCATATCATCTACGTACATATTTGTCACGTCCAATTCTTGTCGATCAATTTCATGGGCTCGTAAATCCCATTCACGCAAGGTCGCAACGTTTACGTTGGTTAATGAAAAATTAATTACCTTGACCAGGTTAAAATGATGTACTTATAGATTGAGATACGTGATGTGTATATGTTGAGATTGCATTATAGATCTTGCGCTATAGAATGCGTTATAGATAGATCCTCGGATCCTAGATTTTTATATGAATGATTTCGACTGATCACTCCTCCATTCCTCAAGACTAATTGCTCAGAGTCAAAAAAATCAAGACTCCAATTAGCATACGTCCTAAGTTCCGTCAACCCCCGTTCTTGGGGTTGGAGGGAGGAGTGATCCATTCAGAATGGGAAGATTTCCCAATTTTCGGCAACGAAGATGAAATTTCCTCCGGATGCTAGGCTTTTCAAAATTCCCTTATTTATGACACGCTATTGGCTATTGAGGAACCATGGTTGACTCCAAAATTAAGACTATTGTCACCCAATGGACGTTAAGAGGGTTCGAAAGAAAACAGAAAAGGGCTACAATTTCTTCATCCTCAAAAATAGCACCATCAGCACACTCGTGTCATAAATATGCTGTTGGGTTTTTTTAACGTTTAATAATAATAATAATAATAATAATGATAATACATTCTATAACTATTCTAAATACAATTTGATTAACTATTCTAAAATTCAATATGTCTGTTCGTATGCGCGGATCAGGGTGAACTGTGGTTGCCGAAACATGTGCGGTACAACCACGCTGTTTTATTGTTTTTTGCATTTCCCCTTCTTTCAATCATACACACACACACTCACACTCAGTGTTCCATCTCTATCATATGCCAAGCAAAACTTCTTGCTGTTGTTCCGTAAGATGGAACAACATTATAATACAATTTTTCGTATTCCGTGATCGCATTTAAAAGGATTTCATTATTTCACGTTTTACCAGAGCTTTTATTTGTAGCAGTGAAGCATCGTTCGGGTAACTTTCGGTGTGGTTTCAAGCGATTCGTTAATTAAATCACGGCGGAGTATCCACGGATTTTAATTGCATTACTTTCGCGGTCGTTACGAAATTAATGGATTACCGGGAATAATATAGAGCACACTTTGCCAGTTGGATATTAATCGAAAATAAACGTTCAGTTTGTGAAATTTGTACTCGAGACCCGTCGTTGACGTAGACTCGACGGAAAAGGGAACGAAAATGTTGTGCGTGAGATAGATCTCGAGTTAAAGTTTCAGAAGCTTCCCATGTTGGTCGACCATAAATCTTCGGTTTCACGTGGAAGTCTTTCACGCGAATTGGGGCTCGACGTAGGCCTCTCGATGCTGCTCGATCGCAGATAGATCTTAATCTCGTTTTATAACCTCTCCCCTGAATTAAAGATTCACCCTGACGCTTGATCTACAGCTTTTTCTATTAACGACATTGGATACTGGGTTAGCTAAACATTCAGTAAATCCTTATTCTTATCATCGGTAACAAAAAATTTATACACAGCTATACGTTAAGTATTTCTTTTATTTTTTATTTAAGTAACTTATTTTTTCACAACTGAGTAGCGAATTGCGTTACGAATCGATTGATTCAAAATAGATTAATTCGTCTAGAAATATATTTTAAGTAGTAAATCGTGAAATTTGCATGTCGCTGTATTGCTATACTACTTATTACTTATTATTACTAAACTGCTATATTACTGCAGTAGCGAACAAAGTTTAAGACTAGATGATAATGTGAAACATAATTTTATGATTTGTAAGCATTGTTTAACCATTGATTTTTATTAATTTTATGGTGGAGCACTATTTATTGATTGGCATAAAATACAAATTTTATTTACACTGTTATTCCTGACTAATTAATTAATTTATTTTCTTTGATCCTTTAGTCTTAAACTTTTGTCCGCCACTGTACATTAATTTCTGTTGTTATCATAATAGAACACTATTTATTCATTAACATAAAATACAAATTTTATTTACACTATTATTCCTCATTAATTAATATATTTATTTTCTTTGATCCTTTAGTCTTAAACTTTTGTCCGCCACTGTACATTAATTTTTGTTGTTATTATAATAGAACACTATTTATTGATTACCATAAAATACAAATTTTATATACACTGTTATTCCTTATTAATTAATTTATTTATTTTCTTTGATCCTTTAATCTTAAACTTTTGTCCGCCACTGTACATTAATTTTTGTTGTTATTATAATAGAACACTATTTATTGATTACCATAAAATACAAATTTTATATACACTGTTATTCCTTATTAATTAATTTATTTATTTTCTTTGATCCTTTAATCTTAAACTTTTGTCCGCCACTGTACACTACTGTATCTCTATTTGTTCAAATCTCTACATGCCTATGGTACAACATTCATGTGTTCACGACAGAGAAATATCTTGCACTTTTCCACGAAATACCGTTATAATCAGGAGAACTAGCGGGCTCGCCGGATAGTTTGTTAACAGAGACACTGTTGCTGGAGGTTAGAGAAAGCGCTTACCGTGGACGCGTTAAAGTTTAATCCTTTGAAAGGATCATAGAAAGGTCAGTGGTGGGTCCGCGGAGGTTTCCGCACACCGTAATAGCTGTTGGCAGTTAGAGATGGTCTCGTTGCTGCTGAAAATTTACCTATATAACGCTAATCCCTCTCGATCCACCCCTAATATTCCCACGATAAAACTTGCTAATAAAACATGAACTTCCAAATACTCTAATTAATTTATTCCTATCCTCTGCCTCACAAAACTTTCAAAATTCTTTACGAAAGAAAACTTTGCAAAGAATTTGCAAAATTGTCGAAATAAAATCGCTTGAGGGAAGTGTTTTCCAAATTTAAACGAAGTAACATCTTGTTGCGTGGAATACACACCTACGCTTCAGCTTCCTTCCGCTTTCACAGCATTTTGTAAGAAGTTTTCCCAAGAAAGCCGGAACAAGTCGTTCGATAACCTTTTTTTCCCCAGCAGGATAAAGCGTGCTGGGGGTCGATCCAGGCGGAAACAAACTCGCGAAGTCAAAGTTTAATCCTCCCTGCCCGAAAGATTACGGGAGCTTCAGTAGTTCTGGCATCACGTAACGAGTATCTTATTTAAGATCCCGATGCCGTTGCAGTTCGGTTTATTCGCGGCCAGTCCCGAGACTACGGAATTCCCTGGCTTACATTGAAAGGAAACTTTGGGGCAGCTTTCGGCGACCAAGGCTTGCCTTCTTTCTGGCTGCCACCCTGGAGGCGAGTCCTTATGAAACATCGCATTTATCGCGACCGGTATCTACGTTTTGAGTGCCTGCTCGATAAAGACCGTTGGAACTAACTTTTCCACTTTGGAAGGCTTAACGGTTTGGATATCAGACCTTTAGGCTATAAGAGTCACACCAAATCGGAACGTAACCCTAAGGTAGCCCAAATCTAAACCCGAACCTAATTCGAACTTAATGCAACGGAAGCCGTATCAAATCTAAATTAAACACGAACCTAACCTGAACCTAACCCTAACTTCATCCAACATTAGCCGAACCTGGCCTTAACCTGATACATAGTGAGCCAAACCTAACCAAAATCGAACCTAATCCTAACCTAATCCTAACCATAGCTTAATTCAACGTAAATTGAGTCTAATCTAAGTCGACCCTAACCTAATCCAACGTAACCCAAGCTCAAACCTAATTAAAACCCGAACCCAACATGTGTCTAACCCTAACCTAACCTAGTACAAGTTATCCTGAATCTAACCTGGACCTAACTCAAGTCAAACAATCCAATTTCAACATTTCATAAAGTAACCACCACCACCACCATCAAAGAAATTAATTACAGTAAACCATAAACATAGAATATTACAAACTTTCTCGTGACACTGTACGCTCTAATCATAACCTCAAAGCATACAACCCGCTGCGGTGTCATAACAGAGTCGTTCAACAGTCCCCGTCGCGTTATTTCTCGCCTTAACGCCTCCGCCCAAGAAAGAGGCCAACCCCTCAACGAGCCGATGTCTCGTGGGCGAGGGGAGGGGGAGGTCTCCCCGGATGGCCAGGAGCCGAGAAGACATTAATTACTCTTATCTGTGCAAACAGTAGGTCCGTTACAGGCGAGCGAGGCCAGCGCCTGAGAGCAGGCAACCCGTACAGGCAATGTCCCCGTTCCGGCAGCCTCTAAAACCGCGTCGCTTTCAATCGCCCAGCCCCGTAGCCCGAAGATACCGTTCCCCCCCGCCTCCTCACACCCTCTGCCGACCCACGTCCACGGGATTGGGCTTTTGTGCCAGGAAATACGAGGCTGGACGCGGTTAAACGAGCCGTGCCCACCGGCCAAGTTGCACTCGCGGCGCGGTACGCGATACCCTGTCGGCACACGCGAGGATTAACGCTTTACACGCGCGTCCTTGAATCGTGCCCTCCTCTCGGGGCAAAGTGGCGACAAGTTGGGAAGCTGCTGGAATCGACGGGCACGTTCGCGTTTTGGAGTGGGACGTCGTTTTGAGCGATAGCTTCGCTCGATGGCCCAGGCGTAACTGTTGCTGTCCGCATTTCGTAAATGGGAACGGTTTGGGATTATTGGCGGTTCGATGCTTGTTCTGGTGAGGGTTGGAAGGGTTAAAGGATCCTGTTTGGTATGTTGGCACCTCAATCTGATTTATGGTCCTAACTACTTTGGCGATTGCAACGATAGTCGCGGGAGTTTCGAAATAGTGAACATTGATTTAGACGTTGATTATACGAAAATTCAAGTTCAGTTACTCCAAGCTACTTTATAGGCAATTTTAGTAATTTTTAAAGAGTGAAATTAGTGACCAGAAAATTCTAAATTTTAATATTTAATAAAATGTTATTAGTAATTTAATATTTAATAAATTCAATAAAATTTAATATTCAATATTCAATTCTAAATCTATCCTATGATCTACTTCGAGCAGACAAAGATAAAAATACTTGGATTCTTTTGCTTTCCTCTCTTGCTTTTTCAATTCAAGTTTGCAAGGAGTGTGAAATTAGTGACCAGAAAATTCTAAATTTTAATATTTAATAAAGTATTATTAATAATTTAATATTCAATAAATTCAATAAAATTTAATATTCAATATTCATTTCTAAATCTATCCTATGATCTACTTTGAGCAGACCAAAGTAGAAATACTTGGTTTCCTTCGCTTTCCTCTCTTGCTTTTTCAATTCAAGTTTGCAATGACTGTGAAATTAGTGACAAGAAAATTCTAAATTTTAATATTTAATAAAATGTTATTAGTAATTTAATATTTAATAAATTCAATAAAATTTAATATTGAATATTCAATTCTAAATCTATCCTATGATCTATATCGTGTAGACAAATGTAGAAATATTTACTTTCCTCTGTTTTCCCATTCTTCTTTTTCAATTCAAATTTTCAACCTCCACAAAATCTCATCGTTCGTAATTAATTTCAACACGAGACGTCAAGTCTTATTATTACTTATGTACTAGTGATTTATAACACTACTTATATGTACATGAATTATTAACATATTCAAAATTCGATTATTTTCCATTTTTCTCGTATTAATTAATTCAATTCAGTTCGAGCCACTACAAAGGTAAGATGTTTAAAAGCTATTTGGATATTACTGACTGGTTGTTTGCCTGCCAGGCACAAAAGTGTATCGCTACAACGGCGTAATTAATTAATACGAAATGAACGTGTCGCCGGTTGGTAAACCGGAAGCTGGCTAGAAGCTATTCTTGCGCTGCGTATTATCGCGCGTAAATAAATCCGGAGACAATTCCGCCACCGGTGAAAATTACTTTCGCGCATTAAATTCGCAAGCTAATTACGCATACAAATTTTCGTGCCTGCGTCAGGAACACGCGTCCTGTATTCGCCTTTTGACTGGTTCTTTCGTAGCGTTGGTAAAACAAGCTGAAGCATTTCACAGCAATCGGAAACACATTATGCGATTGGTTAACGCATGTGTGTTAACTTAAAAAAAAGTTATGTGTTTTAACCCTTTGGGGCACGGTGGGATTAAATATGCCCCACCTTTTTGATGCACGATAATGCATGGTGGCACATTTTTACATCCACCTCTAAATATTGCAACAACTGCACGCGCACAGGTTTATATTTTATCCCACTTATGTAAAGCAGTTGGTAATACCATAAAAAAAAATCAATATACATGTTCGTTTGTTTTGGCAAGTTTCCAAATTCTAAGTACAGATTAGTACAGGTTTGTTTAATTTAAAACGCAACAAGATTCCTGCGTAGACATGAGTCTACTTATTCTCTGAAATCCTGTGCCTCAAAGAATTAATGAAGTGTTAATTTCCCGCCACGCGGAATGGATTCTTATTGTAATCGATAGTACAACGACGCATCGATAAAAATTATTAACCGACGAAATGCCGAACTGGTAATTCTCGGTATTTTGAATGACAAACAGTTGTCGATAATTATAAATTGGAATAATTAATTCAAAGATTCGAAAGGCCATGCAGCAGTTGTACAATTAAGTTTTGTAGAAAAAAAAAATATATATAAAAGATGAAGGTATAAAATACAAAAAGATTGCTAGCGTGGAAAAATCGTTCCACTGTAAATCGTGCACAGCTGAAGCCTGTAATTCGTGTGTCCCACGGTCGTAGAGATCGTCTAGAAACGCACGGGGAGCAAAACGAAATGCGTTGCCGGTGGGGTCGTTCCGAGGAATGGCGGTGGGCGGGCGGAGCTATTTCGTCGAAAATCCCTTGGCCTCACAGTCGTAGCTCGGCCAGAGGATGACCCATTTGGCCGGAGTTTCCACGGCGTGACATCGCTTAAGCTCAATTTACGTAATATCGACGTAACCGAGGTAGCCTCGAGCGGAACTAAGACGGGACAACTACCGGGAGATAAGGAGACACAGTGAAACGGTGGTGTAAAACATTGAAAGCAAAAATGCGGACGTGGACGAAAGGAAAGGATTAAAATTAATACACTGGAATCATATATATATGTATGTAGCAAAAATATTCATTAGTAACTTAATTTTGATCCACTTTTTACCATGTCAAAGTTGAATAATTAAATTTATCGTGATCTATTTTAGTTTTAAATAGAGATCTTTTTGAGGGATGTAGTCCATTTAAATTGCAATTAGTAAAATTAAATTAGTTTAAAAATAAAATTAGAATAAGTAAGTATGTCACCTTATTAATTTTAATCCTAAGGTCCAGAAATAGTGCGATTATAGTATTATAATCGACTTAAAGATGCAAAAATACTTAACAGTGGATACTCAAAAGTTGACATAAATTATAAATTTGTGTTAACACTATTATTTTATATTTTGCATTTTTTCGTGTGCTTTATGCGTTAATCAATCTTCTTAATTAATTTGCAACTATCAAGGAGGTCAGAATGTCCAGTTTCCAATTTTTCACAGAAATAAAAATTACTGACTAAACACCTGAAAATTCACTCTAATTTTTCCTATGACTACTAAAATTTTTTTCTCTAATGTTAGATACTATATCAAACAATTTTTCGTTTCACCCCTTTGTCTCGAAAAAGTTCCCTGCAATCATCTACAATTCCACAATTGAAATTGAAATGTTATCCTAACCATCGTACAAATCTCTTCATAACTCTATCCCAGACCATACGACTGCAGGAAACTCATCAAACGAAACGAAACGAAACGAAGTAAACAGTTGGCGAATGTCAGAGGTCACGACCGAAAACAGTGACCAAAACAGATTTACAGACGACACGATCGTCGAGAGGCTTAAGGGGAACGAAAACATCGTCGAAACGAGGTGAATGAGACACGAAGGCAATGGAGCAGGAAGCCGGATGCAGGATCAAGAGGTCCCGGAAACGACGTCGATGTAGCGTGTCGCCCGGCAGTGGAGCCGTAGGATGTTAAGTCCTCCTCCATTATGATGCCAGGAGCGTTAACTGAATATTTCAGGACACTTCCGGTTGTCCCTGCCGTCTAGTGTCAAAGCACAGCTCCGTGTCACGTAGGTAGGTTCAAGCTTGCAGCGCTTTCGTCGAAGAAAACTACCCCCCAACCCTTCTTCTCTAACCCTATCCCCTTCACAGGGTTTGTAAACGAAAGGAAAGGGTTAAGAATAATACACTGGTATCGCATATATACAGTAACGAACATAAGTTTAAGACGGGAGGGCAATATGAAGCATAGTACTATGGTTCGTAAATATTGTTTACACATACAGTCGCTCCAAAAAGTATTCGTACACTGTATTATAAGGAAATTCATCTACTTCTGAAATTCTGATTTCAATGAAACTTTATGCGTGTACAGAGCATGGTGTGTCCTGTGTGAAGCAACTTTTTTGGTGGCAAAATATCTTTTAAGGGGGCTGATAACGAATCTCAAAGTTTCAGCGATTTTTCACGCTTTGAATACAAGCTTTTCTGTGTTCTTTTTTTATGACAGGGCGATAGGGTATTAAAAATTAAACATTTTCTATTTGAAATGTTTTGCTTCATCAAGTACCATTACAAAGTTATTAAAAAATGAGAGAAAACTCAGAAACTTCAACGCTGGTTTCACCCCTTTAAAATGACATTTAGATGAAAAGAAGAGATTAATTTACACGTATACTATTACGATTTACATACTTTCAAAGCATTATCAAATATTTCTATCAGATTCAGAATTTCAGAGTTAAACGAATTTATTTGTGACATATTGTACGAATAATTTTTGGAACCACTGTATATTTTTATCGTTACTATGGTAGAGTATTATTTATTGATTAAGAAAGAATACAAAATTAGTTTATTGTGTTATTGTTTTATAAATCGATTAATTTATCTTCGCTAACCCTCTGGTCTTAAACTTTTGTCCGCTACTGTATATTAGGTTGGGGAAAAAGAAATCTACATAATTTTTACGTTTATTAAAAGACTTTATTTAACAATTATTTATTTAAAATAAACAATTATGTACTAACGTTTACTCTTAACAACCTTATGGTCCGGAAAGAGTTAAAATCGTTGTTTCATGCTTGAGAATCCACGTGCTTAACAAAGCAAACAGTTAACCCTTTCTCACACAACGAGCTGAAACCGTATCACCCTTCTTTCTCCTTCACCGTGAAAGCTTCACGAATTTACGGGACATCCTTGAGATTCGAAAAAATCCCACGCCCTCCCGCGAGTGCCACTTACCAGGTTTACTACTTGAAACCGTACGAATTGAGCCATTCCGCATAGGAGACCGTGTCCCGGGTCGCGTATCTGAATGTCTCTGAACACGAGCGGCCTCTTTACGTTCTCCTGGCTGACACTTTTAGCCACCGACAGCCCAGGGGATGAGAAATATTGAAACGCCACGGAAAAGTTTATCACGAGCATCGCGATAACGTGACCGTTTAAATGAAAATAGCGAGTTGGACGGAGAACGAGAATAAACTGGGAACATTAAAAAGGAATTTTTTTTCTCTGGAATATTGACGCTGGCAGGGTGATCGACTCGTTAATTGAGTTTCCAGCTAGTTGCAATACTTTCATTCCAATTAAAATTGTTATTTTATCGTGTTTCCTACGTTTCGGGTAGTGGCTGACTCTATACGCGGCTGTACTACTGACACGATAGAATTAAAGAGGTTGCTCCCTTAATTTTAGAAACGATATCCAGGAATGTTTTCTACGTATTGTATAAAGAAACGTGTTTATGTGTGTAATCATGTACAATTGTAATATTGAAAGGTTATTTTGTTATATTTAACCCTTTATCTGGTAATGTTGACCTTAAGCAACATGTGCTTCTAGCAGCTTGCATGTGAAAGAGTAACATGCCCTAATTATTTATGCCCATTGCATAAATTATACTAATAAAGTTTTTTTCAGCTCTTCACTCTCTTAGAAAGGGCATACATACTTAACTTGGATAACTCCCAAATTTGTTTATTTGAAATTTCAATGCTTGTCAGATAAAGGGTTAATCTGAAGTTTATTGAGTAAAATTTGCATTTATCAAACGTTACATACTGTACAGTTATGACGTGTAAACATCAGCTACAAAGGTATTTGCACCTCATTATGGAAATTAGAGGGACAACCCTCTCAGGTTAGTCAGGAACCATTAATTGAGATATCTCAGTAGTATAAGCGAGTAAATAGTCAGAGGCTCGCTTATAAAACAGCTTCTGCAATTCTTCTCTATAAAATTTTCTTATCTTTACTCGGTATTATTTCAAATAATGCTGTTATTATCATTATTGTATCAAAAAAAAAAAATTGAGTGAACGTGTTGCTTTAGAATGTTTACATGTGCTCACGAACCATTTCATTAATCGTAAGCGTTCCTATGATAAAAATTCGCCGAGCTGTTTTCAATCACGGCGAGAAATCTTTTTTGCACGAACGAAGACATCGGGGACTCGAGTTTCTGCATTCGGTTTTCAGTTTCCCGTCGCAGTAGACGGCGCGTGCTGCGGTGAAACTGAATACCGGATGGAGAGGTGGAAACACAGCGGAGTCTCTGAACTAGGATAATGTACAGGGTCGATGTGAAAGTAATGGAAGTTTCTTCAATACATGAAACAGTGAGAAAGAACGGAATATTCTGTCCTGTCGATGATACATCGCGTGTCGAAAATGTCGTTCTCGTAAAAAGTTCACGAATCGATCCTGCTCTGGACATCGAAGCAGGAAATATTATCTTTAATCCGTTAAAAAGTATCATAAGTGCCATTTTCAGAGTAATGCTTGAAAAATTTGTTAAATAAATTAAACCCTGTTACAAGCGATTATCATACTGTTCCTCAACACCATCATATTAATATCATTAATTATATGACTGGTATTGCAGAATATTTTTGGTGTTTGTTTTATACCCCTACCCTCACATTTAAATATCTTTTTGGTCCCACAAGAGAAATGGACAATTAACAAAAAGGTCAAAATTTCAGAACAGAACTTTTCAGAGTACTGCTTGAAAAATTTGTTGCAATAAATAAATTAAACCCTGTTACAAGCGATTATCATACTGTTGAACAACACTATCATATTAATAACATTAATTATATAACTATTATTGCAGAATATATTTTGTACTCATTTTATAAGTTTCTGCTTTAAGAGATTGGTGTAATTACCCCTATCCTTGCATTTGAATATTTTTTGCTGTCATAAGAGAAGTAAACAAAACAAAAACGTCAAAGTATTAAAACTGAGATTTTCGAAAAAAAATTTCTTTCTATCGTCAAAATTAAAAGAACGAAACTAGCATGATCTTCCAATCTTAAAGGGGTTGAAATGTTTCAATACGACCGACATGTCGTCGGAAGTCGTGAGTTTTAATTAACAAACTTATCGTCGATTTTTTCGGTTAAGCACGCACTCGTAACTTCGGATTTGTTTCCGGCTAATTGTGGGATCCGAGAAAGACACAGGCGCACTAATTAGCGTGGAACTCGATATCGAGAGGTGGCTAGAACTTTGGCGGGGGCAGCGAGCGAAGGTCGCTACCGTGAATTAATTATTTTTCGATAATACTGTTATTTTGGTAATTCGCTTCACGCGTTGTTGTTCTCCCATGCACGGATCACTGATTAAATTATCGGCGTTTAAAGAGCGAGCGATGGCCAACGAAGCGAGGGCGATTTTTTTAAGCCAGACGTGAACGTAATTTTAGTTCCATAAACCTTTGGGGGGCTTAAAAAAAATCCTGAACCATACAAAAATAAAAATCTTTGAGACGAATTTGTACGGTTGCAAACGAAAGTTCAAGACCAAAAGATCGACGAAAATAAATAAATTAATTAACGAGAAATAACAGCATAAATAAAATTTTTATTCTATGCTAATCAATTAATAGGGTTCCGCCATAATACCGGTAAGAATGAATTGGTGAACAATATTTGCGAACCATAAAGTTATGTTTTACGACTTATTCTGTCGTTTTGAACTTTTGTCCACTACTGTATATTAAAAATTCAGGACCTAACAGATGTTAATAAACATTTCTAATAAAAAATCAAAAATATTAAAAATAAAAATAATTGAAAATAAAAATTAAAAATTAAGAAATAAAAAATTCTAATAAAAATTCAAAATTTACCTATTGACAAAGATATTGATAAATAAAAGTTGAGTACACACTATGAACGCTAAGAATTTGAAACGTTCGCAAAGATAAAATTTAAAAAAAATTTATAATTCGATTGCTAGTACCCATATTTGGAATTCTATTGATTGCTCATACCAATATTTGGAATTTTACTGATTGCCAATATCAATATCTGGAATTTTACTCTCAATAAAATTACCGTATCGAACTTTTTACGTTTCCTGTGTGTTTCGCGGTTTCAAGCTGTTCGCGGTCAACGAGTTAATAACCTGCAGTGTAACAAGCTAACTGTGATTCCGGTACGATTTTAGTCACCGTTTATGGTACACGCTGGCCAGGCTACTGCATACGTTTTACGTGCGCACAAACAAGAGATTAGGGACACATAATAGGATGATAGAAATGAGGCACTCTGCACGAAGAAACGAAGGGCGGGGGGCAGAAGGGGTTGCAACGACCCAGCTGTGGCGTAGCCGTATTTCCAGCCTGTAGCCCAGAAACAATGACCAAGATACGCGGTCCCGTATCATGAATATTTAGTGTGCGAAGCGGAATGGTTGCAGCTGAACTCGGCCACTCGGGCGATCTTACGAGGCCGACTAAAAAGGACACGTTCTTGCTGAATCCGTCCTCTCTTTGCCTCCAGCTGAAAGACAAATGGCAATGGCCAGGGACAAGTATGATTCGTCTAGTCGAGCACCGCTAATGAATAACAAATTACTTAGGAGTGTGTTGTAAGGTTTGGTAAACTTAAATTTTTGCTCGTTACTGTACATCAAACTTCGTGTTCCGTTTACTTTTGGTAAACAGGGTACTGTACTCCAGAAATAATTTATTTGGAGCACCTGAACCTGAACCTAACCTGAACCTAACCTGAACCTTTTTTTTTTATACGTGGAGGAAATCTTCAGAAAGATTCCCCACCACCCTGGGGGGGGGGGGTGACAAAGTTATATAGGATTCTTACCTACACCTAACCTGAACCTAACCTGAATATAATTTGAACCTAACTTGAACCTAACCACAACCTACTGTTATTATTCACATTGAAAGGTGATGTTACAGTATCTGTTATTATTTTTAAAATTGCGCTGGATGTTGCAAAATTACTATGCTAATATTATAATTAGCATTTCGTTAATATTATTGTATTGATGGATTATTGTTATTATCACTGATGAGGCTTGACATTGCATAATTATCACACTAATGTAATAATGTAATAATTTCTGTAATAATCGTGATTTCGATAAGATTGATCGAACACGGTTCATGATATTCCGTATAATTTTCAGTACTTTACGAAACTTCCAACTATTCCTGCTGAAACATAATTTATGCACAAGGAAAGCCCTATCCGTTGAAAGGAAGAATCGTTCGACGAATTCGAGATCGCATACGTGTGAATAATTCGAGCGAGTGCCCGACGGAAGCGGCTGGCTTCAGCAGCCTAATTTTGCATAAAGAAAACGTTTCAGCCAGCGAAGAAAACGGAGGCCAGCCAACCATGCACAGGGATCCCGAAAGTTTAAGGCTATCGTTGAGCCGTGGAAGCCACTTCCAAAGTAATTGCCGATAATAGCACCGGAAGCTGTGAACGTGAACACTATTGGAGGGGCGGGGGGGGGGGCGAGGAAAGTAAAAAAATTTCGAATTTCTGGTTCAACGATTAGGCTCCCTAGAACCAACTATAATCCTGTTCAGGAATACCATTCATCGAGAAATATATGATTCCTGAATACAAGAAATTCTGGTGAAATATCTCTAAGCATTACATGTAAATGTCAATTATGTTAAATGTAGATTTCAATTAATGTAATGTTAGCTCTTTTAGTGATTAGGTATATTAAAATTAAATATCCTGCACTGTGCTTATAATAATATTGTATATTTTACATTGCGTGGATTACACTGTTATTAACAAATATTATATTAATTTTATCACCACATAATTATATAATTATGTGATAACTGTGTTATAAAGATATAATATACCATGTTATAATCTGCAGTTCTTAAAAATATATCACTATGATATATATCACTTAATGTATATCACTTAATAGATATCACTGACAATATATCACTTAATATATAACACAGATAATATATCACTTAATATATATCACTAATAATATATCATTTAACATATATCACGCAATATATTTTATATATTATATATCATTGATAATATATCACTTAATATATTTTATATATTATATATGCTGAAAAATATTCTATATTATGCTATAAAGAGAATACACTTATATCTGTCACTACCACCGAAAATAAATTCTCAAAGGCCACCTTATTTAAACGCTAATTGTTCTCAATTCTTTTTCCCTCGAAACAGAAGCAGCGAAGCTTCAAGAAGGGTTGCTTGGCGCCCTGCCAACCCCTGTCACCCCTGGCGACTCTTTCATCCTCTCTTATCCTCTCGTTCGACGCCGTTAGCCAGCCGGTTCCGGGTGTAGCCACGGTAAAGAGGCCGCGCGCAAACTCGAACGTACTTAATGGCAGTCGACGTTGGCGAATTTTGAGCGAGATTATCGCTGGCCCTTCGTGTACGGTGCAACCACCGGCCGACTTGTAACAACGACGTGGAGCAGTTTGCAGAAACGATTAATGTTGACGTCTCCAGCGTTCGAGAGGTCGGCGCAAGAAAACCGGAAGCCGTCCTCCTCGTGAGACGAGTGCTTGCACGTTTTCCCGCTGGCGTGGGAAAAAATTCGCGACAGTCGACCTTGCATCTCATTAACACGATTACGTCCTCGGCTCGTTCTTTCTACCGAAAAACGTATCTCAAATTTTAGGAAAAGTAGGAAGTATTATACTTTTAACTTTACCGTGGACAATTTTGACTTCCTTTGAATTTTAAGTAACTTGTGTCCAAATGAAATTTAAACCAGGGGAAAAATAATTTAATAAAATGATAAAAGAAAAAACATATTTTTATTTAGGGAATGTAAGGTGTAAAATTAAATACTGCGAGGTAGGAGTGAATTCAATAGTGAAAAGAGGGAAGGGTTAAATATTTCACTGCTTCTGTTTGAGAGATCAAAGGGTTAAACTTTGTTTTGTGTTTAATGAAAAGAAACAGTGAACGTTTCGATCAGAATTCGGCATGTTCTTTGAAAATGATTGTTGGCAACAAAAAATTAAGCAAATACACGAAAATCTGGTACAGCCTCGTTCGATTGTGCTCGTACGAAATATAATCAATTTTGTTTACACGTTTCTCAGCGATAAATTTTCGAATGCAATTCATAAAAAGTGTATTTGTTTCGTTATACACACGGAATGAATAAATTTAATCGCGTAACAAACAACGGGGATGCTTTTTATGTTTTTAACAATATACTCTGTGGAGAACGGAATCGGCGGATTTTTCAGGTCCGCAATAGCTCCGAGGGAAATAAACTTTATTGTATCGGGTCTATTTATTCGTGTCATTGTTCCACGTTCGAATGCACTGACCTGATATGAAATTGTAGATCTAATATTTTTTTCCTTTCCTGCTCGATTGTTTCATATTTCCTTTGACTTTGTCGAGTAATTTACCGTTTGTCCGTCCAAGATTGAAAACAAAATCTGTTTGTAAGCAAAACTAGATGCAAAATCTTGAAGTTAATCTGAAGTTAACTTTATTCTGAAATTAAAACAAGGTACCCTAATTTTTGGTTAATTATTTTCGTACGAAGTAGAAGGGTGTAAACGAAATGAAAAGTGATAATATTCATGTATGTGAGTGTTAAAGATCGAAGAATTTAAAATTTAAGTATATTGCTTCTCTTAATGCAAGGTATTAAAATTTTTGTTTTACAAATTTTGATACCATTGTTAACGTATAGTAGGTGTTATGCAAGAAAAATATACAAAACTAACCCTTTGCTTCCCTCGATATAAGATACTCAAAGTTCACTTTGACAACTATTGTTTCCTTCGGCATAAGGCGCGCCAAATCCATCTTGACAAGCGTAATATTATAGTTGACGTATAGTTCCTGTTATCGCCGCAACTATTTTGTAATTTAGACCGTATTAAAGCCGACAAGCTTTCATAATCGATTACCTAACCGCACAGTTGTTTACATTTCCGCGTACTTGCTGTACAGAGGTGAGTATGTACCTAAGATACATAAACGCGTGTGCTCGTTGCATAATGTGTAGCAATTAATTCGACAAAGTTCCATTATCACCTTATCCATCCGGCGAACTTCTTGTTTCCTGCTACTGCTGCGAATTTCGTACACCGTAATTTTGTTCGTTACCAACGGAATATATAAATATTTTTATACATTATATATACATGTCATGTATATATCTATTATATATTTATATATTTACATATTGGTATATTACAAGCCTATATTGCTGTATTTCACTGCACTATGGATATATTTAAATGGATGTGTTTATAATATAGGCTATACTATATATCAATATCACAATTTATATTAGGCTTTATTATAGGCTATATTGTATATCAATATTACAATTTATATTAGGATATTTTATAGGCTATATTATATATCAATATTACAATTTATATTAGGCTATATTATAGGCTATATTGTATATCAATATCACAATTTATTTTAGGCTATATTATAGGCTATATTATATATCAATATCAAAATTTATATTAGGCTATATTATATATCAATATTACAATTTATATTACACACATCCCTGCATTGAACCCTTACTTCATGAACAGGTCCTACTTTGCCTTATTCCATACATTCCTATAGATCGCTGAAATATTTTGAGGGAATCATGGTTTAAGATGACTCCGAAAATGTCAGATTCTCGTTCTTCGTAAATACCTTCCCGATGCTCGCAATATTACTTTATCGTAAACGCGAGGATCTATATCCACGTACGTATCCTTCAGAGTGATATTTTGATAGCAGCCTTAATGTTAGAATATCCTTCGCGATATCAGGTCACTCGAAGATACGATAAACGTTTTTCGTATGTGTAGCGAAATATCTAATCTTGTAAGCTTCCTGCTTTCAACTTAAATCCCACGTGTCTTCTTAACCTTCGTGGATACATTGAAGATTAAGAGGTTTATTGATAAAAAAAGAACGAAATAACAATTTTTGAAACAGTCCATATAAAATATACAGTATTAGAAAATACTTTAAAACCAGAGAGTCAAAGAAATAAATTAATTAATTGATAAGAAATAAGATTATAAATAAAATTTGTATTTTATGAATAAATAATGTTTTACCATAATGATGATAAAAATGAATAGATAAACAATATTTGCGAACCATAAAATTATGTTTTACATTGTTCTGTCGTCTCAAATTTTTGTCCACTACTGTACCCAGGAAACTTTTTTGATTTAATTGTAACAGTACAATTTTACACTGAAATTACGAAAATTATTTTCACTCGAATCTTCAAGGTACTCCAGAGATAAAAATCGATGTTAAATCATTTCTTTTTCGAAAATAGTGTGTAACAGAAGGTATAGGGTGGTGTTTCTAAAAAATTGCATACGATTAAATCTTGTATCATCACGAAAAGTGCAAAGTACGTGCAGAGTGTGACACTTCCAGAATACATGCAAATGTAGCACAACGCTCTCTTTCACCCTTTGCTTCCCTTTTCCCTGTGCAAGACTTTTTACCTTAAATCTTTGCCTCCTACGTTCTTTGTAGCTCTTTGCAGCTCTCTCTGGCACAATTTCCACTCTGGCTCTCTAAAGAACTCTTATCCGGCACTTCATTCACCCGTCTCGACCGACACTGACTTAGATATTCACACACGCCTGCTCATATCCGTCGCACAATTAGTTAGCAACTCGTATGCATGAAACGCAGCACCTGCGCGTTCTTTAATTTTCACGGAAACTTGAAACTCGTCGCGCGATCAAATTTGCACGATGAAACAAAATTTGCAAACCGTTATCTCTGAATTTTCACTGTATTTACAGTCCATTAATTATTATTATTATGAAATATCTCTTTAATAAACTTGGATGACAGTATAAATCATAAACAGTCACACTCAAATTTACAACTTACATAAATTACATAAATTTCATATATTTGCATAACTAAAGTATACTTTCTGTTATATTTAGCTGCAATTAGTCACTTCGTTATTCGTTCATTGTTATATACCAGTAAATAAATAAAGAAATAAAGAAAGAAATAAGGAATTAAATAAATAAGTAAGTAAATAAAAAGATAAAGAAATAAAGAATTAAATAAATAAGTAAGTGAATAAAGAAATAAAGAAATAAAGAATTAAATAAATAAGTAAGCAAATAAATAAATAAGTAAATGAATAAGTAAATGAATAAATAAAGCAGAAAAGAAAGAAGTAAGTAAGTAAATAAATAAATAAATTTTAATTACATTCGTAGTCAGTTAATTGTTAAAACTATGGAGAGTCACTGTCACTGAATTTACACTTAAAAATTTGCCGCATTCCAGAATTGAAACAGCAGCTTGTTACCAATGGTACCTGTATTGTAGGTAGAAAAGTGTGCCCCGACACAATACGATATCCAGCTCTGCAGGTAATAAATAACCAGGTTAACCGCTGTCCAAAGAACGTAATATTTCGCTGTGAAAGCGGTGTCCAGGGCATGGCTTAAAACAGGACTGCGCGATTCAAATTCTGGCACGGGCTCAACTGTAATTGAATTTACAACGGTTGAACCGCTGAACTTTGGCTGCTGGTGCGATTCTTACGCAAACGCGTGACCACGAGTAACGGTAACACTGAAAAAAGACACTAACCCGAAATCATTTTAATTCTGAAAATGGTCGGTCAATTCATTGCGAGGTTGTCATTCCACTTTTGTCTGAGTATTCGTCGGTGAATCTAATCCGAACATAATTCAGTCGCGAGGCCAAAGTTGAGTAATAAATTAAAATTTGCTATATCGATTATTCAATTACACAGTTACTCATTTATTCAATTATTCAATTATTCAATTGAATTAATAATTACTCAATTATTTAACAATTCGATCGCTGAACTACTCGGTTATTCAATTATTCAATTACTGGACTATTCAACTATTCAATCACTCGACTACTCAGTTATTCAGCTACTAGACTATTCAATTATTCAGTTTCTAGGATATTTAATTATTCAATCACTCGACAACTCAATTATTCATTTACTAGACTATTCAATTATTCAGTTACTAGGATATTTAATTATTCAGTCAGTCGACTACTCAATTATTCATTTACTAGAATATTCAATTATTCAGTTACTAGACTATTCAATTATTAAATCAATCGACTACTGAATTATTCAGTTACTAGACTATTCAATTATTAAATCAATCGACTACTGAATTATTCAGTTACTAGACTATTCAATTATTAAATCAATCGACTACTGAATTATTCAGTTACTAGACTATTCAATTATTAAATCAATCGACTACTGAATTATTCAGTTACTAGACTATTCAATGATTCAGTGACTAGACTATTCAATTATTAAATCACTCGACTACTCAATTATTCAGTTACTAGACTATTCAATTATTCAAACACTCGAGTACTCAGTTATTCAATCGCTCGATATTTTCAGTATTTTCGACTATTCAACTGCTTCACGCTATCGCGTTGCTACAAAATTGTTAAACAATCTGCATAATGGAATTCCGTGATCGAATTTCGCGTTATGCCACTGGTTTAGCGTGCGCCCGTTCTCCCTCGTCGCTCTTTTGTAGCGCAAGCAATTTATAAATCACGCGTGGCTCGCCGCGCCTTTATGTACCCTTAAATCAAGGGCACAATGGGCCTGTAATTCTCTTTGTATCGGTCTGGGATCTCGCGGGGGTGGAAACAGAGGTCGGGGCGGAAATGTTGACATGCATGGTCGCTCGCCTTCAAGAAGGACTACAACTGCCGGAACACGTACAAGTTTCAGAGTGGCGGTGCTTACCGGGACAAGAAAGATCTTGCTCTACAACGACACAAAGGGAACTTCGTTTTGTCATCCAGCAGCTGCAACTTGTTTCGGGCTCGGCTCATTGTTGCAGTCCGACTGAAGGCGTCGTTAATTAAAGAACAGCGGTTACAGTTGGCCACAGATTTCGGGGAAAGTGGAGGGAACTGGACTCATATCCTACGATCACGAGTGCGGGGGGAAATCGGGAAGCTAACTGTGCCCCGAATCAATTCCTTATTCCGCTTGGATGTACAGTAGTCGGCAAAAGTTTGAGGCCAAGCAGTCAAAGAGAATACATTAATCGAGTTATAAGAGATAGAGTAAATAAACAAAACCTTGCACTCTAATAGATTTCTTCATCATAATGTAGATAGTGTCTTATGATTATTATTATTAGTAGTAGTAGTAGCAGGAGCAGCAGCAGTAATAGTAGTAGTATTAGTATTATTATCAGTAATAATAGCATTAGTAATATTATTATTATTAGCAGTAGTAGCAATAATAATAGTATTGCTATTATTATTATTAGTGATAGTATCGTTATTGTTAGTATTAGTATTGGTATTATCATTGCTTAGTATTAGCTATTATTATTGCTAGTATTAGTATTGTTATTATTATTGTTAGTATTAGTATTGCTATTATTATTATTAATATT
>JAOPTO010001180.1:376674-416511 GCA_033822845.1 Tetrapedia diversipes
ACGGCTTAAAATTTTGTCAGCTACTGTACAACCCGAAGCTAATTTGCACCCAAGAGAAACCAGTACGACGCTCTAGTAACCTAGAACTTCAAAGGATGCCATGTGATTTAAACGATTTTCAACCGACAAGCAAGGAACCGCTGCGGTAAAATTCGCCGTCTGACCATACACGTACCTATACTACTGAAAAATCGTGTTTCTTTCCTTTTGGCGTTCCGATACGTTCTCCAGCCTCGGTATAAACCTGTCAGAAGGTTGTAATGATGTTACGGCCGCTGGACCTGGTATTTTAAGACAATAACTCCTAGCCGGGTCCCTCTCGACAGAATTTTCCGCCACCTCCACGGTAACGCGCGTACTTTCGTAACCTCGTAGCGCGTGCTGAGAACGCGTTCATTGTTTCGTGGCCCTCGTCCGTGGCCACTGGCCAGCGAAATTACGAGCGTCCAGCGGCTGGCCATGGCTCTTCTGAATAAAGTAAGAAACGCGTACGGCCTCATAAATATTAAGTCGCTGCACGTCGCCTCGATACACAAACACGTGAATCAGATTCTTTCGGGCATGCCAGGAATTCCGATGCGAGCTGTGTATCGCTGCGGGGCCGGTAGCTGGGCTTCAACCGAAATCATGGTCGAATTCGAACGTTCGTCGAAAACGATGTTTCATCGTTTCCTCGTTCCACGATTTTCTCGTCCGTAGTGCTCCTCTTTTTTTATCTTTCGCTCCACCGGCGCGGAGTCTACCCTTCGTTTTCACCTGCATTCCCTTCTCGTCACACTGTGTACAGTACCTCGCGTAAGTTTGACACTGGAGAGCAGAATAGAACTTGTCCACACTTATTACTACACTTATATATACTATAGTGTGGTACAACAATAATAATATTCAATAAATATTCAATACATATAAATAATTTTTTATTTATTAAGAATTTAATGTTTATATACATTTAATGTAATATGTAATGTAATGTGATATTTATATAAATTTAATTTTATAAAATTTATTTAAAAAAGTATTTAATAATATTAAATAATTTTTGAAATATTATTATTTATGAAATTTATTTTATCCCCCTTCGTAGTTATTGACTAGAACAAATAATTATTTATAAATATATAAATAATTGTACGTATTTTTATTATTTTAAATATAATTATCAATTTTCATACAAATTTTTGTAAATTTATCGACATTGGTGAATAATTTATATTTAAATAAATTAGTGACGGGAAAAAATTGAAGACCAGAGAGTCAATAAAAATAAAGTAATCAATACATAAGAAATAGTACAGTAAACAAATTTCATGTTCTGCCTTAATCAATAAGTACTATATTATTTTATTGACAATAAAAATGAATGTACAGACAATACTTATAAACCATGGTACTATACTTTATATTGTCTTCTCGTCTTAAACTTATGCCCGCTACTATACAGTGCTAATTATTGAAAAAAATGAAAGTATCATTTACTTTAATAATCCCACCTTCAATTTTGGTCAGCCTAATGAATTGGATAAATAATATTTAAACAATTGCACATCAACTGTAACAAATTACGGTTAACACAAACGCAGAACCTTTGCAATTGTTTACTTTCATGAAAATAAAGTAGCGTACAATTAAAACAAGCGTTCTTAAATACTTTTACTTGAACGCCTGACCAATGGTGACCTTATACTACTTAGAAATCAATGCAATTCACATATAACTAGTCGATTTATTTTCACCGACTGCTCGACCTCAAATTTTCAACTGATACTGTACAGACGAGTATTTTTTCTCCTCGTTTTTCATTCTCGTGCACTCTTGCCACCCTCTCACCCCTTTTTTTCCATCGAGCCGCCCCTCTCGTTCCCTTTGCGCAACGTCCCCTTTAAACCTCGCCGTTTCTGCTCGCGCGCCTTTATTGCGCCCGCTTGCGGCCTGATAGCCCTGCACTCGCTTAAGATCGTATCGCGGAATTAAGTTCGATTCAAGCATATGTACTTAGCGCTTCCCCGGCCGCGATAAGATCCCTGTACGCCAACTCGTTGCTGCTCGCGGAACCGCGTTTTCCTTTGCTCTTTTTCGGTCGTGTTCCCTCGCCTCTCTAAATGGCTTCGTTCTCGCCTACGACCTGCTCGCAACAGATTAAGAATCTCTGTGAGGGCGCACTCTCCACCAGAGCGAGCGTTAATCGCGTTCGTACGCAAAATTTTTGAGGTGTCGCTCGTTATTGCTGACAATGCACGAATTTATAATCGTGGAGACAATAATTACCAGAGTTGGATTGTAACGCGTTTTAGGAAGCTTTTGTAGAAAATTGTTGCATAGGAAATTGAGAAGCTTATGGGGGAGGTATTTGTGTGTACTCACTGGAAAGTACAGTAGCGGACAAAAGCTTAGGACCAAAGAGTTAAAGAGAATAGATTAATTAATTTATAAGAAATAGTAGAGTAAACAAAATTTGTATCCTATGTTGATTGGTAACTATTTAGTATATTTTAGTATACAAGGTGACCTAGGTTTTAATGTTCAAACTTTGTCAGTGTATTCCATGGCACAGAGTAAGTGTCGCTTGTTATTGCTGACAATGCACGAATTTCTAATCGTGGAGACAATAATTATAAGAGTTAGATTGTAGCGCGTTTTAGGAAGCTTTTGTAGAAAATTGTTGCATGGGAAATTGAGAAGCTTATGGGGGAGGTATTTGTGTGTGCTCACTGGAAAGTACAGTAGCGGACAAAAGCTTAGGACCAAAGAGTTAAAGAGAATAGATTAATTAATTTATAAGAAATAGTAGAGTAAACAAAATTTGTATCCTATGTTGATTGGTAAATAATAATAATAAACAGGAATGTATAAGCAATGTTTGTGGATCACAAAGCTTTGTTTTACATTATTCTCTTGTCTTAAACTTTTGTCCGGTATTGTAAATTAATTAATTAATCAGAAATAACAGTATAAATAAAAGTTGTGTTCTATGTTAATCAGTGAATAGTGTTTTACTATAATAACAATAAAAATAAATAGATAAATAATATTTTTGAACCAAGAAATTGTATTTTACATTTTCCTGTCCTCTTAAACTTTTGTTCGCTACTGTACATGCGCCTGCACTTGCATTACATCATAATAATTATGTACATAACAAGTTTTATTATTCTACTGATGTCTAAAAAGCGACTTATGACATTTACAACTCGAACCTAACCCTCATAAATATTTTCAACCCCTGTATGTAGATAAAGAAATTTTTGTAAAAATCCCTTTTAACTTTCGCAATAAAATAATATTTTTTCATTTAGTGCGTTTAATATTTACGCTGCTTTCGACAAATTCGTGCCAATTTAGGTTACTATTTTAAAATTCAAGACGGTTTCAGCTTCCATCTGGCTGGCCATCATCAGACTCCTCCTTACTGCCAGAGAATTCCACGCAGCTATTCCATATGATTTACCCAGAGAAACTTGGCGCTCTTTCTCTATCCGTCTCTATCCGTCCGTTCGTGTTTCCACTTCCGCCAGTTCCACGCTGCCTCGCTGCGTCGAGACTGTTTCCGGGATCTCTGCTGAGCCGCGAGTTTCGCCGATGGTGGCGTCGAAACGAGGCCAAATACCCCTTCGCCCCTCCGGGCACACGTGTTCCACGCACGCACACGTGAGAATCTTATGGTGCACAAGGTAAGGGGCGTAAGTTTAACAGCCGACTCATGGAGTAAAGTCTTCAAGATCCCATAAAATTATTGTCGCAGCTGCGTACAAGTCGACCGAGTTTATCCATAATACTTGCATTCGAACACCTACCAACACAAATTCTCATCTTTCTTTTTTCCATAGGAAAAGAAAAATTTCGAACATCAAAAATTTGATTTTTTTTAATAAAAAAATATAAGACAGTTTCTATTTTTTTTTTTTTTATTTACAAGTGCGATTAGACGTGTTTTAACACTAGAACTACCGACGATTCAAGTGTACTTATTTGCATGGAAAAAACTAAATTGAAGATTACATGAAAAAATACCGAACAAATCTTTATTCATATCTTTTGTAGAAAATCATATTAAATTTTGGAAGCTTTACAACTATGAATTTATAAGGCTACTATAAGTAATCACCAATTGGTCATTTTGATTGGTCTGGTAGTTCTGGTGTTAAATAAAACCATTTTACATTTAACCCTTTGACTACGGCAGACTTTGAGATAGAGTACACCGAGAATTTTGGATGAAATTTTGGGTAGGGATGCATATTTGTAAAAACAATGTTTCAGTAATGAAGAATATTAAAATAATATTATTTATTTCTTTGTATTCCGAACCTAATTACTGCTATAAATATCAGAGCTCTTATAGGAGTCTTTCGTGTCAGAAACTCCTCAGTCTCAGGCAAGCCTAATGAAATAAGCGCCTATAGGCGTCCACACAGTAGCCTAAGAGTTAAAAGAGCATCTGTCTTCTGCCTTGCCCCTCACCGATTCCATAGCATTCCCCCCCCCAGAATCTCAAAAACAAGAAGGTAGTTCTGATTCATCCATTTATCCCAACACACATGATCCTCCTCAAGACACCGCCACTTTAACCCTCTTCCAGGCCACGCAAACGCGGGCACAGGGTTCGAGTAATCACTGACAGGGAGTTCGTTAGCATGTTGATCACCTGTCTAATCCGCTTCGTTACCAACGAACCTTGTGCTGATCCGCAACGACGCGACCGGAGCCAGTTCCAGCGTGAAACGAACGAGTTTTGCTTGCTCGACCCAACGTTAACGAGTTTTTCGTTTCGCCATCTTCGATCCGTCCTTAACTCGTTAACGGGACGTCCAACCCTCTCCTATCCCTTGGCCCCTGATCAACGATCCCGTAAATCTCGATATCTCGCAGCTGTCCGCCACCTTAATTATAAGGTACACCGCGCGGGAGTTATGGTGAAATTACGTGAGCTCCCCACGGGGATACCCATGGCTTATTGCTCGCGCCGCCACGTTCGTCTCTTCCAGTGGAACGAATCCCCTCTAGTTCCTTTTGTCGCTCGTAGAGCTTGTCCAGTTTGCTCGCGGACGGACTAAAGTTTCGCTGCAGCCAGCAGCAGACGTGGACGTCTTCCCGGTGCTGAGAGCCAATTTGCAGGGAGATGAGCGGGAACGAATGTGTTCCGCTGTTGCCTCGTGTGTTTGTCAGAACGTTCCTGAGCTTTTCCGAGGCAGTGGAAAGAAAGAGGGGCGGTTCTGTCGGGGAAATGTTGGTTGGGACGCATTGGGTGGGGTTGGAAGACGTTGTTGGTGTATGCGGTACGTCGAATTGGTGGACAACTCGTTGTTGTGGATGGTGGAGAATTTTATTTAGTTGTAATGTCACTGAATACTACAGTAGTGGGCAAACGTTTAAGACTAAAGGGTCGATGAGAATAAATTAATTGATTTATAGGAAATAGTATAATAAGTAAAATTAATTGATAAATATTTTATCATAATAACAGTAAAAATTAATGTGTGAGCAATATTTGTAAACTATAAAGCTATGTTTTACGTTTTCTTCGAGGCCTTAAACTTTTGTGTGTTACTGTATGTTCTACATAGGTGTTTCTTTGGTAACACAAGTCAAAACTAAGTCGAACCTAAGTCGAACCGAAGTCGAACCTAAGTGGAAGCTTCATCAAAATTAATTCTGAATTCTAAGTCGGAACTAAGTCGAACCTAAGTGGAACCTACATCGAATCTAAGTAGAAGCTTGGTTAAAATTAAGTCAGAATTCTAAGTCGGAACTAAGTCGGACCTAAGTCGAATCTACATTGAACCTAAGTAGAAGGTTGATCAAAATTAAGTCAGAATTCTAAATCGGAACTAAGTCGAACCTAAGTCGAATCTAAGTAGAAGCTTCATCAAAATTAAGTCAGAATTCTAAGTCGCAACTAAGTCGAACCTACATCGATCCTAAGTAGAAGCTTGATCAAAATTAAGTCAGAATTCTAAGTCGCAACTAAGTCGAACCTAAGTCGAACCTACGTCGAATCTAAGTAGAAGCTTCTAACCATGAAGCTATTAAACATGACCAGCTACAAAGTAAGAACAGAATATGACAGTACAGTAGTATTAAACTATAATTGAGGACAATGACCCTTAAAATTATAGATCACCAATTAAAGAAATTTTAAATAAATATTTATTTACTAAAGTATCAAGTTACCATTATTAAATAAAATATTATTTGTATCAAACGTATTAAATGGTAAATTCAATAAATTTGTATTCAATGGTAAATGTTTTTACCAATTTTTATTAAACATCGATACAGTCGTAACATTTTAAACAAGTGCTACTTTAAGTGTTTCGACGCGGAAAGTTTCGACTGTCTAACCAAGAGCAAACGCATAACGACATCGAAAGCCTTTTCATTGGGCCATTTCTACGGTCGATCGTGCACAGCAGAGGAATTGCTGATTAGAACGGTGACTCTTTAGAACCCACTTGACGGATGACTGGTCGAACATAGCCGAAGAGAGGTCTGTCTCACAAAAGGGGTTATAAAGAAGATAGAGTCGTGGAAAGGAATGGAAGAGGGATCGAAAAGGGGACACTTTGCTTTGGGACTGCCAGAGGAGCTACGTTTACGATCGCATAAAGCTAGGGGTCTGCATTTTAACACAGCGTTTGTCGCTCTGTCGAACGAAACGTCTGTATACGTACGGGTTGATAATTAGATGGCAATTCTATTGAACGTACAGAATACTTCATTTCAAACAGCACTTTCTAAGTGAAACTATCTAATTAATTAGAATTGATATAGAACATTCTATTCTTTTTAAATATCTTTTAAATCATTCACGGTGTTTGAACGAAGAAAAGCACTTTGATTTTGTAGGAAATTATTTTATTGGCCGATGGGCTTTTACCTAAATTACGAGCTAGTGCAACGACTTATAATAATGAACTCTAAACGAACTATATACTCTCTCTATGAACGAACTAACGAATTCTTAACGAACTGACGAATTATCTAAAAACGAACTAACTCTAATTATCGCGAGGCTTCCTATTTATTTGCCTCGGGCCTGATAGGCGGTTCCTGTCCTTACCAATCAGGACCTTCGGAAAAATGCCCGCCTTCGATATCCCCACGCGTTTTCATCTAGGATATCGCCGTCTACCTTTTCTTCGGGGATCAGGTTTACGGCCGCGACTGTTTATCCCTAAAACGCAGGCGTTGTTTAAAACGGCGCCGGAAGATAACGCGGCCCCGAAAAAATAACACGGCGACACCTCGAAACCTAATCCGCGTCGCCTAACGAAAGCAATGGCAATCGGCATTTGTTATTCTTTGCCGCTCTCTCCTATACAAAGGCTCCTGTACAGGGCGCACATAAAGTTTAATAATTTTTAAAATTAAACGTTGTGCACTTCGAGTGGTAACTTATACACTCGAATATTTGAGGTTGATGCAGGTACAGTACAAGAAATGATTGATATTTTTAGATATAAAAAGACTGAATATATTTCTATTACACGAGCGTGGTTGAACGTTACTGTTTAATGTATTTTTACAAAATCTCTCGCTGGAGGGATGTTATGCGCTTATATAAAGGTGTCAGGAGTGGGGTGTTGGGTTCCCTTTTTGGGGTGGGAGATATTGTTGACTGTCGAAAATGTTTCCAGCGACTTCAGGTATATTTTGTTTCATCGGTCGAAAGTAAAATGTACCGAGGATAACCTTAATCTCTTAAACTACCTGAAATTTTTAAGGAAGCCAGGCCAAATCGAAGGAACATAGAAAAAATGGGAAAAACCCGAAACTGGCATGGCAATAAGTACGTTTGCTAAAAAGGGTATTATTTAGCCTTAATGATGCTGTCTCCAAATATACCCTTGAAAATATAAAATGAATGTTGTTACAACGTAACAGCTCCATTCATTAGTAAATTGCCTAAAATTTGGAAATTTGATTGTAATTAACTAAACGTGCATTATGATTTGCGATTGTCAAAATTTACTGGAACTGTGCACCAGGGGAACGGTACAGAGAATGGGTAGAATCCATTCAGCATCGTGTTTTCACGTTACACGATCTTTAATAGTGAATCAGTCGGAATTTGAATGCCGTTTCAGCGGAACAGTCTGATAAAGCTATTCTCAACCCCATGTGAACCGAGCATTTAGCCGCAAATGAACCAGTTACCTGGTTAATATACAACCCTGACCACGAAGGACTATTATGGTTGCGGCGCACTCGTTACTCTCTCAACTTCCGTTTATCGAAACGTTTGATAATTGGTTTAATGAATCACCAAGCAACCAACACCCAAAAACACGTACACGTTTATTAAAATTCACTCATGTTCTTTTCATTCATAATCCATTTTGCCATACATTTGCATACCAATTTTTATACCTCAACCATGTGCATCACAAACTACAAAGGATTGACCTTTTAAGAAAAATTTAAACACAAATCAATTATTTTATTTATTCAACTACAATAACTGTATAGTTACCCATTCATGTTTATAATTCAATTACTTAACAATTACTATACTCATAAACAGATATAAGTTTTATGTACACTGTTATTACCTATTATTTAATTTATTTATTATTTTCAATATTGTTTATCAAATTCATTTTTATCGTCATTATGGTAAAACACTGTTTATTCATTAGCATAGAATACAAATTTTATTTACACCATTATTTCTTACTAATTAATTTATTTATCTTTTTTCACCCTTTGGTCTTTAACTTTTGTCCGCCACTGTACCTTAGTAGCTAGCATATAACCTGAATTTACTTTCTGCGATTCAATTTTACCACCATCAAATACCCATTTCTACCGGTAACAACTCCCACATCCTGATGCATCTAAACCACTTTATCCCGTCAGCCCTCAACGTAGAACAATGATCCTAACAACGATCCCCTCTGCGTCTCGACCTCCACCATCCCTCAATCTAACGCAGAAGCTGGCAACGGAATTGTCCTTTTACGAAAGGCTTCAATTCCCTTTGCCCTCGTCCTATCGTCGTTTCTTATTCAAGACACTGGCAAACTGCTCGCCATAAATTGGCAATTCCAAGAAAAAGACACACCCAGAGAACGACGGAAGTCTGTGCTTGCTTGGATCCTCGCGGATCGATCATGGATTGGCGTGGCCGAATTAACAAGACTGTTGTAGGAATTATTTATTGACCGAACGGTTTTTCTACATAGACTCTTGTCAGGATAGTCTCTAAAACGGCAACTATTACGACGGTGATTATTACAACAAGATGATACAACGAACGATTAACAATTAACGCTGAACGATTAACGAGAGATACGGACGATTAACGAGAGATACGGAACGATTAACGAGAGATGAGAGATTTTTTTTTTTTTTTTGTGATTTATTAACGATGATAGTGTGAGGAGTAACAATTTCGTTGGCATGAGATGAGAGAGGGGGGGGGGATAGAGCCCTCTAATAACTCCAGATACTGGTACTCCTTCAAGTGCTGCTCCTGCCAGCTGTGGCCAGCTTATCAGCAGTAAAAAAATTGGCTGTGCTATTAGCTTCATGTGGTTAATGGGTCTTTGGACCAACATAAAATAATTGATTAACGAGAGATGAGAGATCTCGCGAGGTTCCTTATTTATTTGCATCTAACCTGATAGGCGGTTCCTGCCTTCGCCAATCAGGACCTTCAAAAAAAGTGCCCGCCTTCGATATCCCCACTTGGTGCAAACCTCGGTGACGCTTTTGCATTTGGAATATCTGCCGTTCGCATCTTCTTTGATCCGATTTACGGCGGCGACCCTTTATTCCTTCAAACGCGGCAATGTTTGAAGCAGCGCCGAAAAGAAAACGCGGCACCTAAGAGAACGCGGCGACACCTTAGCTTTGATCCGCGGGCCGCTCAAAGAAATCAATGGCAATCGGCATTTGCTATTAATCTTTGCCGCTCTCCTTATACAAATGCCGCCCTAATCCGCAAATTGCCTACACTGTTAACCCTTTTAGTGCCGGAGGCCGATGTATCGGCTCTTAATGCACTGGCGAGAAGTGCCAGAGCCGATATATCGGCCCGCGCCTTGTAGCGCTTTACAGAAGAACTCTATCTCAAAATAAATTTATAATACGCTATAAATGGTCTAATTTCATTACAAGAGAATTAAAAAAAATAGTTTTCCGTTTTAACTCTTTGTGGACGACGACATTTTCCTATCGCTTGGAGCTAACGAAATCTAACATAAATACCATGTACCTTCGAATTATTTTTTATTTTTATTATGTAGTATTATTTATCTTGATACAAGATACATTGGAAATGCAAAGTATATACTTTGTAATAAATGGTCTATATAAAATTATGATGAAAAGATGACTTTTTGTATGTGCTAATACGTTTTGTAAGAGAGAACTCAACTTTTACTTTCTTTATGATCTTTTATACCTTTGTTATTTATATAACTTTGAAGGAATATAGAAAAACTAGTGTCATTGTTTTGTTCTCTATTTCGTCCTTAATATACTGCTTTTTGAATCATGTAAATATTGTTTCTTGTTTGGTTTTTATGAGCATTTTCCCAAACCCTAGTAAAACCGTGAAATTCGGCCGGTTATTCTCGCATAGGCACCTCTTTTTCGCCTGGCACTAAAAGGGTTAATATTAGAACCTATCATTTATGTTTCTTAAGTGAACAAATCAATTTTTTAATGCTAAAAATTATATATGTTACATACGGAGGGGGGGGGGGCATAAAAACTTTAGAAAGGTTAAGGTGGAGCATGGCACAAAAAAAGGTTGAGAAACACTGATCTGGACGGTGAATCAACGTTGCGGGGGAATTAAGTCGGAAACTTTCGAGGATACACCGTGACGCAACTTTTCGGGCCATAAACGTAAAAACACAAAAGATTTTGATCGAGTTTCACGGGGGCGAAGTTGGATGTGAATTAAGTCCCCATTACGCGGGTATACGTATGTCGGTTGCACGTTAAAACCGTATAAAGTTTAAATTAGGTCCAGGCTCCCTGTTAAATCTGGATTAAGTGCCGGCTAATTCCGGATTAGGTGCGTCTCCAATTTACATTAAGTTAAAGCTGGATTGAACTTAAATAAGGTTTATCAAATTACGCGAAATCCATTCGTTTTCGTTATTACAACGTTTATACTTTATATTTTATACAATTTAGTCGGTTACATTAATTCATATGAATTCTGTTCAATTTTATTCTTCATTTCGTAATATTTCCGGTGCCTTGCTTCACTTCACGATACTTAAAAATCTTTAAAATTATTTTATTCCGATAATTCACATGGATTTCATTTACTTCTGTTATTACATTTCAATGTTCACGTTTCACTACACTTTGCGATATTTACAGTAGCGAACAAAAGTTTAAGACCAAAAAGAGGAATTAATTAATTAATTGATAATAAGTATATGTAAAATTTGTATTCTATGCTACTCAATTAATAGAATTCCACCATAATAACAATAAAAATGAATAAAATTCAGAGCTTGAGAGATGTATCTGATAAAAAATTAAAAATTTAGCTATTGAAAAGGATACTGATAATTAAAAATTAAAAAATCTAAGAATTTAAAAGGTTCGTGAAAATAAAAGTTTAAAAAATTTAGACCTTGATTGTTTATACCAACATTTGGAATTTTATTCATTGCTCATACCAATATATGGAATTTTATTTATTGTTCATATCAATATTTGGAATTTTACTGATTGCTAATACCAATATTTGGGATTTTATTGACAATAAAAATAAATAGATAAACAATATTTGCGAACCATAAAATTATGTTTTACATTGTCCTGTCGTTTTAAACTTTTGTTCGCCGCTGTAAATTAGGCTGATTGGATTTAATTATTAGAAAAATATTTGTGTTTCGATAGAATTGTTTTCAAACGAATTTTTGCCGAATTTTTGCCAGCGACGAATGCTTTCATAAATATCTGTTCAGCTTTGTAAACGTTAATATCGGCGTGGTCAGCGAACCCATGAACGTGACCCATATATAAAAGGCAAGCCTCGTCCCGTATAAAAGAGAGCCCAAAGTGAAACTAATAACGCGTAATTACCTAATATACTTCGTCGTCGCTTTGATCGCGGTGCCTGACATAAAAATAACGCTTAATATCCGTGGTATCATTAATGGCGAGTTTACGAACACTTGGCTGTAATATAATAACAATTATTTACCCTTAAAAAATCTTAATCACTCCAAACTGTGCTGTGAAACAGCCAGCAGAAGTTGGAGAAAATTTTAAACGTTGATCAATTAGGTAGATACGAATTTTCACAGTCTTTTTAATAGGAATCGTTACCTTCAATGGCCAAGCTTAGAAAACACGATTTCGATTTTATCGACGAGAATCTTAACGAATTACCCAATCTTTCCTCGTGATGATTAAAATCTTGCCAGCACACCGAAAAATTAAAAAAAAAATTGAAATCCATCGAATTTCACTAAAAACTTTCATTTTCATGCGAAATTATAAATTACAAAAAACGAACAAATTAAAATCATTCCAACCCCTGTAAAACTTGATAAAAACTGAAGTCCATTGAATTTTATTAAAAACTTTTAACGTACACTATATTAGAAGGAAATTCAATGTATATTATTAGTTATCTTAACCCTTTGATTAACCCCTTTACCACCCGTCCATCTCAAACTCATAAACAGAAACTCCCACATAAACCGACGTCTCGAACATTTTTCTTTTCCCGTTTATCCACTGAAAACCAGCAGAAACTCGTAAGTCAATCGACGTCTGCAGAACTTTCCAAACCGTTCGATAAATCACCCCCGCATCTTTATCAACGATCAACCCACTCTCTGTTCCTGTCGAACGTGTTCCGCTTGACGTGCATCGTTTTCGCGGCTGAAAGCAGCGTGATCAAATTATAGATGCGCGTGAGAGTGTCGGCGAGGGGGTTGGGCGAGGGGGATGGGGACGGCTCAATAAATATTACTTCGCAGATTTACCCATGGGAGGGTTCGTTTCACCGCTGCCAGTAATCAATGTTATCGGTTCGGTTACGCAACGCTGTTCCTACCCCCCCGTTCACACCCCCCCTCCCCCCGACGGTATTACACATTACGGCGAGGAGAGCGCCGACAATAGAAATAGGATGTTCCGCGGACGTGCTTAATAAACACGCCTATAAATTACACATCGAACTATTACTCTGCGGTTTGTCGGAGGGTACGCCGCCGATCGTTGCTGCGAATTTCCATCGAGCGCAGAAGTGACGACGTCATACGTTCGTTATCGCGGATTGCTCGTCGTTATGGTCGAAATTCGAGTGCTAAGTGATACGTTTCGTGAAACGGATTTCGTGTTGAAATATGTACAGTAGCGGACGAAAGTTAAAGACCAAGGGGTTGAAGGAAGCGAAATAAATAATTAATAAGGAATAACAGTATCAATGAAATATGTATTCTATGGTAATCGATAAATAGTGTTTTATTATAATGACGATAAAAATTAATGTGTACAGTAGCTGTCAAAAGTTTAAGACCAAGGGGTGGAAGAAGGTAAATTAATTAATTAATAAGAAATAAGAGTAAAAATAAGATTTGTATTATATGCTAATCAATGAATAGGATTCTATCATAATGAAGATAAAAATTAATATGTACAGTAGCTGGCAAAAGTTTAAGACCAAGGGGTGGAAGAAGGTAAATTAATTAATTAATAAGAAATAAGAGTAAAAATAAGATTTGTATTATATGCTAATCAATGAATAGGATTCTATCATAATGAAGATAAAAATTAATATGTACAGTAGCTGGCAAAAGTTTAAGACCAAGGGGTGGAAGAAGGTAAATTAATTAATTAATAAGAAATAAGAGTAAAAATAAGATTTGTATTATATGCTAATCAATGAATAGGATTCTACCATAATGAAGATAAAAATTATAATGTACAGTAGCTGGCAAAAGTTTAAGACCAAGGGTTGGAAGAAAGTAAAATAAATAATTAATAAGGAATAAATAAAATATGTATTTTATGCTAATCAATGAATAGTATTCTACCGTAAAGATGATAAAAATATGTACAGTAGCGGACAAAAGTTTAAGACCAAAGGTCAAAGGAAACAAATTAATGATAAGGATACTGATAATTAAAAATTCAGCCCACACTATGAACGCTAAAAATTTAAAAGATTCCCAAAGGTAAAAATTTAAGAAATTTGGAATTCCATTGCTTACACCAATATTTGAAATTTTATTGATTGCATATATCAATATTTGGAATTTTACTGATTGCTAATAACAATATCTGGAATTTTATTGACGATGAAAATCGATAGATAAACAATATTTGCGGACCATAAAATTAATAAACAATATTTGCGAACCATTAAACTTTTGTCCGCTACTGTACCATATGTGTGTAACTAATGTTACAATTAAGTGTTGTACCATAATTTAAAAAAAAATCTAAATAGGCAATTTACTAGATAATTTACTAACAGATAAATTTCAATTTATGGTAATTTAGAATTAAATTACAAACACCTCTCTCTACTTTGTCTACAAATTTTTCATTTTCCTTTTCGTTTCGATATCGATATTATGGTTATAAGGTATCGCCATCCACGTGTTTTAGAGTGTTCCAGTGATATCAGTGTATAGTGAGATACCGATGCCAATATACTTTGAATTTTAAAACAAAATGTCGATGTAACGTAGGTGGAGGTCCTCCGTCGGAGGATAGTGAAGCATCGCTAGATGGGACATCGATATTACTATCCTTTGAGCTGTAGAACACAATATCGAGATTTCGTAGGTACTCAGACGTGACACGCTCGGCTATGCAGTAATGAGACGACGGTACTGAGGCTCTTTGGCTTCAGAAACGCTATACCGACAATACACGAGGAATTGATCGTCAAAATTGACCTTCTTATTGCATTCGATCAAAATTTCAGAAAATTGTAGATCGCAAAGCAACCAAACCTTAACTGCTACAAACACTATCAATTATTGATCATTCTACTAATAATTTGCTCAACTAGGAATAAAAATACCTATACATTACAATTCTATTGATTCGATTTATTTAATTACTAATGTAGTAAACTATAGTTTTATTAATTACATATGAATCTTTAAGTTTATCCCTTCAGCACAAATGAAAAATATGAAAATATATCGCAGGAGCAGAAAATTGTAGATTGCAAACCTTAACAGCTACAAACACTATCAATTATTGATCATTCTACTAATAATCTGCTCAACTAAGAATAAAAATACCTATACTTTACAATTCTATTGATTCAATTTATTTAATTACTAATGTAGTAAACTATAGTTTTATTAATTACATATGAATCTTTAATTTTATCCCTTTGTTTCACAGTTCAACACAAATGTATCGCAAGGAAGAATTCTAGGTTTAACCCTTTGCATTCGAGAAACGACTCATAGTCGTCCAATAATACTAATTTTAAAAATTTTCAAATTCGAAATATTTACTAAAATTCGCATATATTAAACGTCAGTTAGTTTAGTTAAGTGATATACTAAAATTTACATATATTTAACCTCTAAGTATAATCAATAAACAAACTAACTAAAGTCTGAAAATTCGTTGACTAACAATCACCTGTCGAGCGCAAAGGGTTGAAACCATGTTGAAAATTTTATAATTGACTAATTGAACACAAATGTATCGCAAGGAAGAATTCTAGGTTTAACCCTTTGCACTCGAGAAACAACTCATAGTCGTCCAATAACACTAATTTAAAAAATTTTCAAACTCGAAATATTTACTAAAATTCGTCTATATTAAACGTCATTTAGTTTAGTCAAGTGATATACTAAAATTTACATATATTTAACCTCTAAGTATAATCAATAAACAAACTAACTAAACTGTGAAAATTCGTTGACTAACAATCACCTGTCGAGGGCAAAGGGTTGAAACCATGTTGAAAATTTTACAATTGACTAACATTTCTTTGAGGCAGATGGAATCTGAACTACTTTCCCGTTAAACAATGCTCGCAGCGTTTCGACGGCGCTGTCAGGGTTACTTCCGGCGGAAACGGAACGACTTTTGGCGGAGGCAGCGTCATCAGAGCGTTGAATCAATGATCGATATCGCTGATCGTTATCGTTTCCCGGGAACGCTTGTCGATTCCATTGGTAGCTTTTGGGACAGGCAGTAATTAGTTCAGGGATACACAATAAATATCGTCTCTTCTATCTTTACACGAATCGATCGGTCGCGCTAATTAACATCATTGTACGGCTTACGTTGCATCGATATCCCGTGTCCTGTTATGGTTCGCTGAACAGAATTCCGACAATACAAATTACCGGTTGAAAGCGAAACAGCGGGATATTGTGCTGAGATCTGATCGGGATTCGCTGATCGATGGGCGTAATTTATGGGGATCGCTTAAGAAATCGTTCAGTAAATATTTTTCAGTTTGTCGAATCTGATTTCAATGAAAAATACAAAATTATAGAAGTACAGTAGCGGACAAAAGTTTAAGACGAGAGAATAATGCAGAACATAGTTTTGTGGTCTGTAAAAATTGTTTACACATACATTTTAGTTGTTATTATGGTAGAACAATATTTATTGATCAGCACAAAATGCAAATTTTGTTTACCATGCTGTTTCTTATAAATTAGTTAATTTTATGGTCTGCGAAAATTGTTTACACATACATTTTGGTTGTTATTATGGTAGAACAATATTTATTGATCAGCATAGAATGCAAATTTTGTTTATCATGCTGTTCCTTATAAATTAGGCAGCTTTATGATCTGCAAATATTGTTTACACGTACATTTTGGTTGTTATTATGGTAGAACAATATTTATTGACCAGTATAAAATGCAAACTTTGTTTATTATGCTGTTCCTTATAAATTAGGCAGCTTTATGGTCTGTAAATATTGTTTATATGTACATTTTGGTTGTTATTATGGTAGAACAATATTTATTGATCAGCACAAAATGCAAACTTTGTTTATCATGCTGTTCCTTATAAATTAGTTAGCTTTATAGTCTGTAAAAATTGTTTACACATACATTTTGGTTGTTATTATGGTAGAACAATATATTTATCGATTAGCACAGTATGCAAATTTTTTTTATAGATAAATAAACATTCATCTAATAGACTACCAATCCCTTCTAGTTTCACGAAATCTATCAAGATTGCAGACGTTAATTTTTTCCCACTTTTCTATCTTTTAATTAAAATATTATAATACTTCTCTGAAGTTACGCAAATTTGTTTGAAATAAATAAAGGAAATATAAAAATATACATGTTTTCAATTCGTAGTCTATGAGTTGGATAATTAGTTACACTAATTATATATAATATAATTATAGGATAATAGTTACAGTAATACTAATTTAAGTTTAGTTTTTTAGGGTTAATGTTTAATGCTTGATATCTGATGCTTATCGTTTAAGTAAATTGTATATTTAAAATTTGATATATAAAAATTATTTCCAGTGTGCTCAGAGTTCTAAAAATGTCGTGCCTTTATTGTCACCCTGTTCACACAGAAATCTGTACCTCCTCAAAGTGAAAGGAAACATAATATTTGTACCTGAGAATTGGGAACCGTTCGTGTCTCGTATAAATTTTCAGAAATAGCACGGCCGATCGAAATATCGCCGCGGCAATATCAACGTCATCTCGAAGTAGAACAAGAACCCGCGTCGTCGATATGTGTTTGATACACGACATCCCCAGGACTTCCGGTGGTCCCTTTTCGGTTCAATATGCGAGAAAATTGCAAACTAGACCGATGCACGTTGAATCACGCGAATAATCTGATTTTGTGCAAATTTATTGATTACTTAACAAATTAATGTTCACTTAAGCTCGTCAATAATTAACAGCATGCACGTTTATAATTAGTAATATTCATTACGCAATTTCTGTATTAGTCTGCTTATTATTATTATGATTATCGCTATTATTAGTTTAAGTATTACTATTGCCATCAATTTGATCAGCTTTCTCTGCATAGATATGCATAACCGATACACTGTATAACAGTGATCGATAAAATTGATGAAATTATGGGTAATAGTGGTTGATCAAAATATTCAAACGATTTCGAGAAGAATTTATATGAGAACAATAATTTAACACTTTGGCAACCGAATGGGGAGATCTCCCATTTTTTTCTCAACAGAGCACTATCATTGATTCTATTTACTTCTGTTATTAGCTTGTCTTGTGTGAAACAGGCTTTAAAAACTCTAACGCCAATATTTACACCGTTATTTCTTATTGATTAATTTATTTATTTTCTTTGATCTTTTGGTCTTAAACTTTTGTCCGCTACTGTATATATAATTATACATTGTGTGAGCATAAACCAGACGTCTGTTGTCTGAATTGGTTAACACTATTTTTACCACAGCCGATCAAATGACTGTTTTCAAAATTTCGATTAAAATTTCATAGATACAATGTAATTGAATCGCCTTTAAACTTTAAACTTTTTCTCAAATATACGTATAATATATTTTTCAATATTCACTTCATTTTTCGTTGTTTATTTTTTGAGAAAGATTTGTAGTCTCTCTTACGTGGGAATGTCGGGGTAGGAATAGGTATACGTGAAGTGTCGGTAGGAATAGTGTTAAATGCGTTGGGTTTTCTCGACCAAAAATCGGAAGAGCGCGAAAGCGGCTCGTGGTATTGCTCTCTGACATCCGAGAACAGATCCGCAAAATTTTAATGAATAATTAAATTAAATAATTTATTAATTATAATTAAATTAAATAATTAAATAATTTAATAATTCGCCGTTACGAATTTACCGCATACTGCATATTTTTGCCATTATTCATATTAATAATCGATAATCTTAAGAATTTTTTTCTACAATTTAATAGTTTTACCATCCATTCGGTGAAACAGCCTCGTTATCATCGACCGGAAACACGGCTACGCATCGAGGGAACACTCTTTCGCATAATGCATCAACTGAAACCAGGTGAAACCACAACATAACCTCGAAAGCCAGTCGCCGAAGTACGTGACCGCGCAATAAAGAACATCGGCCGACCGTAAAATCGTGTTCACCAACTTTAGCCTGCGGATCGTTCTCGTGAAAACGCCGCATGGTACAGGCCATAAAAGTCTCTCCGCGACGCTCCACGTGTCACGGATACGATATCACTGAATGGTCGAAAAATTTATGGAAAAATTCTTTTTGTTAGATTAATAACAGCTGTTATTATTATTTTTTTTTTATTTCAACTTGTCGTAGCAAAATAAAATGAGACGAAAAATTTGACCAATAAGGTTCAGGTTAGGTTCAGGGTATTCGAGTAAGGTGTTTGGTTTCGAACAGGGTATAAAAGGATTGTCGATCTTCCATGTTAATCTTCACTCCCCATGTTCATGGCTAAGATGGGTGACCCCCTGATATTTCCTTGATTTTCACTTTCTATGTCTAACGATTTCTCTAAGTTAAACCCTAATATGGATAATGACGATGGAGCCAAATTTCACATTGAACCTTCTCTGGATACTAAGATCCAAAGAATCCTTGCATCACCACGTGGGACGGGGGAGAAGTACTGGACGCGTTCTTACAGAGTTTCCCGGTGCTTCCCAAAAGCGGTAGATGGGCCACCACCGTGGAGGTTTTTAGTGGGTAATAAAAATCTCACATAAACTGACTGCCCCCCTCAGGGTGGTCAGGTATCTTTGGAAGGTTTCCTCCACGCGAAAAAAAAGAAGGTTCAGGGTATTCGCGTGCAAATTAAGCGTCAGAGATTCAACCATATAGAATTGAACCATAAACTAATTCTTAAAGTTTGAATAAATCAACTCATTTTTCAAGCTAAACTCACAATCAGACTTCTAGCAGCGTTTAAGAATTTTCAACGGAAGGTATTTCGCAGGGAGCCCAACAAATTTGTCCGTTTGTCGCGAAACGCTCGGGATCCCGAGCGTTCATGGCGGTCACGTGACCGAGATCGTGGGTCAAGGAAATAAACTTGTAACGCGCGGGGTCTGCCTGATGGCTCCTGTTTCGTTGCCACAGCAAACACGTAGTCGTGCCGCTAACAGGACATCAACTCCCCCCTCCTGAAGGATGTACACACGCCCGGGTAACTACGTGGCGAACGCTGTAATTTTCCGGAGCAAACGAAGGCTAACAAAGTGGTCGCGTCGCTTCGTGAACTTCGGGAAGCAAAATTAATTCATCAAGGAGGAGGCCGGCTATGATGGATAACATTCCTGGTCGACGATTTTCCCTTCAGCCGCCCTCGAACAGTCGAGGGGTCTAGCTCTGCTAACGAAGCCGCGAACTCGTCAAGCTACTTTTTTAATTAACACGATTTCGTTAACAAGTGATCCATGTTTCGCTTGGCGAATTTTTAATTGTACCGCTTGCCTACGTCACGAAGAAGTTGCGATTGCCCTCGAATAGTTGAGGTACACTCGCGTTCATAAATCAATGAGTACTCGATTGAGAAAGTGAAACGGTTCGGTAGTATCAAAAAATTTCGAAGTTCAATGTTTAGAATCTTACGGTTACTGATTGTTTATATTGGAAGAGAGTTATGTGGGAACTTTTTATACTGAAAATTTTCCATGCAGTGATTTATATTCTGGAGTGTACATTAACCCTTTGAACGCTGAATACTCTTGGCCTAAGTGCTTCGAAGGGACGACGCACTATCACTGGAGACAGAGTATTGTTACTCGTACACTGACAATCGCGTTGCAGTAATCGAGGGGTCGAAAAAATTGACAAACGCATATATGCGTCTATGATCTTTGCGAGTAACTTTCATCAACACTAAAAGGTTAAGGTAGAAATGTGTGGCCACAGAAAAAGTCATAAGGTGAAGGAAACAAAAATTGGCAAACGCATATATTCGTCCATAGTCCCTACGAGTAACTTTCGTCAACACTAAAAGGTTAACACTGAAATTTGTGACCATAGAAAAAGTCATAAGGTGAAAGAAACAAAAATTGGCAAACGCATATATTCGTCCATAGTCCCTACGAGTAACTTTCGTCAACATTAAAAGGTTAACACTGAAATTTGTGGCCATAGAAAAAGTCATAAGATGAAGGAAACAAAAATTGGCAAACGCATATATTCGTCCATAGTCCCTACGAGTAACTTCTGTCAGACGCATATATGCGTCCATAGCCCTCGAAAAGTTAAAGTGATAAAATATTTCGTATGCGTTATAGATATCAAATTGTGACCTATATTATTTCTTAAACTTTAGCCAGTAACAATTTTTCCAAATACTAAATATTGAAAATTGAAATGTGATACAAATTAAAAAAATTTTTATAGCATTTAAAATTGTAAATAACATGAATAAGTAGCGGGCAAAATAAGTTTCTGTTCACTTGTAAAAGTGCAAACTTGCACGAAATCCTCCCCTTTTTGTCTTCCATCCGGAAGCAGTCACTGTTTTCGTTCATCCATAAAAGAAGTGACGGTATCGTCATTGTCTTCGCCCTTACTGGCCGCCATTTTTCAGGCTTCCACTTTAATAACGCGCGTCGCAACCGGAAGCATCGCCTCTGACGGACGTCTCTCGGCGCGTGCACTGGGAAGCCTCCGGTGCGCGACGGGGTCGTCAAAGGAGCGCTTTGTTTCCGGTCGGCGACAAAGAGGCCGCTCTTCGTGTCCCATATCGGTATAAATAGCCCTTACGCGCACGCGAGCCCTACTCAAACGAGCCGTTCACGCTCCAGGGAGCAAAGAAGGGCCAACAACGCTGCAGTTAGACGTTGGACTGTAGTTTGCTTCCGTTTGTGCATCCTCGGTCGCTTCCGGTGTCGTTGTGTCTTACTGCTTGGCCGTTTGAAAGACAAATGACTGTTTATAATGCAAACGAACTTTGGTTTAAAGAAAATTCAGATTTGATATGGAGATTTTGTAGAAACAAGAATTTCGATTTTGGACGTTTTGTTAACAATTTTTGGTTCAAAAAAGATTGAGGTTCGATATGAAGATTTTATGGAAACAAGGATTTCGATTTTTGAGATTGATTGTATGTTTGTGTATATGGGAATTTTGTGGGGTATTTTATGCGTGATTACATGATAATTTTGTGTATTCACTAACTAAGTTTAAGTAAGTTAAATTTATTGCATAATTGTACAGTGGCGGACGAAAGTTTAAGTCCAAATGGTCGAAGAAAATAAATAATTAATTAATTGTAAAAAATAACAGTATAAATAAAATTTCTGTCCTATGCTAATCAATAAATAGTATTCTACCATAATTACTACAAAAATCAATAGTTAAACAATATTTACGAACCATAAAATTATTTTCATACTGTCCTGTCTTCTTAAAATTAAAATTTACTATAAGTTAATTAATTAATAACAAATAATAGTGTAAATAAAATTTCTATCCTATGCTAATCAATAAATAATGTTGTACCATAATGCCAATAAAAATGAATAGATAAACAATATTTGTGAATCATAAAATTATATTTTACATTGTGCTGCCGCTTTAAATTTTTGTCCACTACTGTATATCTCTGATATATTTGCTATATTCGAATATATTTTAGGTAAGAAATATTTATTGAACTTTGATTGGTATTTATAATGAATAATATATATTTTTAAAATACATCTTCGGTACAGTGAATCTCAATATATTTTTTGTTTTAATATATCACTGTCTCATTGATTTAGAAAATTCCTAGTTCCTTTGAAATCAAAATTAACTTACCGGATATATTTTAATTAAGCCAATACCGATGCCACGAGAAATTAAACGAACTGTTCAATTTATACCCATCAAGTGTTAAATAACAAACGGAACAGAGTGTTAAAGGGAAAGGTAGAATTGACTAAAGTTTTCCCATATAGGTCAATACTGGGATTAGAGGATGGTTTCGAAGTTTCCGGAATTGGTTGATGGACGACTATGGATTCTCGGCCGATCTAAATGGAGATGTAGGATTAAACGAGAGGGGTGATACACAGATACCTTTCTATTGTTGAAAATTTAGCAATTTTTTCGTTCCAAAAATAATTCACCACGTTCATATTACGTACATAATTTTGAAATTTTTACTTTGCTATCACTCTGAAGAGAATTACAAAACGTTTAGATGTACCTGAAAAATAAATACTTGCACTTAAGTGTGCTTGAAAAATTGAAAGAAATCAATTTCCATAAGAGTCAACGAAATATTAATTATTCAAAAGATAGTACAGAATATTTAATAAAAAAAAAAAAAAAAAATGGGAAGTACATAAATGTGTAGATTTCACGGAAAATTGCATTTAAATAGAAATAAATGGTTACGATAAGTAAAGTAATTATCACAGACAACCATAGATCAATAAATAATCAAAATAATTGTCACACTCGATCAACCCTTTAATCCACAGTCATCGAGTGAGAGTTAACACAGTTAACCCTTTCACTCATAAATTAAAACCAAACAATACCCAAGACTTGTCGTTATTTTAATGTACAGTTCACTAACAGATATCTGTCGTAAACGAATGGTAATTGTTTCCACAGATCCAAAGGTACGAAGCTAGAATGAAGGCTAATGGATCCAACGATAACAGATAGATTTCAGCGATCGCGATAATTTATCGGCTAATTGCTGGTTACCCGCACACCGCCGGCTGCGCATCCCTTCTGTAACCTACGGTGGTTTCCCTCCAACCCCTTCGCACACTTTCTGCCCTCTCCCCTAAGGCTGTCTACCGCTTCCGCCGTGGCACCGTTCTATCAGATTCACGCGTCGAAGGGGAAGATTTAATCGGTGTAAGTTAAACGACCGAAAACTGCAGATCCAAGACGATATTAAAAAACACGTGTGAAAGAATTTACTGTGCGATAATATTCTTGATTTCGTTGAGTAGACTGCTTTAAATACAATTGTATAATAATTATTAAATTAAATTAAATTAAATTGTATAATAGTTCTCGTAGCGGAGAAAATATTTTACACCGATATTTTATTCGAAAGAAGTTACCCTTTTTAAACTAAATTTAAATAAAAATGGATCACATAAATTTTCATCGAAAATAATCCTTCTCCCTTCCTACAAATACAATAGAATTGTGTAATAATTCTTGTAATGGTTGGAGAAAATATTTTACACCACTATTTTATTCGAAAGAAGTTACCCTTTTTAAACTAAATTTAAATAAAAATGGATCACATAAATTTTCATCGAAAATAATCCTTCTCCCTTCCTACAAATACAATAGAATTGTGTAATAATTCTTGTAATGGTTGGAGAAAATATTTTACACCACTATTTTATTCGAAAGAAGTTACCCTTTTTAAACTAAATTTAAATAAAAATTGGTCACATAAATTTTCATTGAAAATAATTCTTCTCCCTTCCTACAAATACAATGAAATTGTTTAATAAGTCTTATAGTGATTGGAGAAAATATATTATTCCACTATTTTATTCGAAAAATGGTACCTTCTTTTTAAACTAAATTTAAATAAAAATTCATCACTTAAATTTACAATAACTGAAAAGAATTCTTCTCCCTTCTTACAAATCTCTATAATTCATTGTTAAATTCCTGCTTCAGTAACTGAATATATCAAATTTTAATCCTTTGCCAATACAAATGTTTATTTTGATTTAAACACGCGAAGAAAATATAAACGAGAAGAAGCTTGGCTAAAGAATGACCCAATCGACGCGTTAACCGAGCCAACGCTGTGCACAATTTATTCCGAGAACGTACGATCTGTTGGTTTCCATCGCCGATGAAAAATGTTAAATTTTGATGAGCCACGTGATTGCGTTCCCCGTTTAATCAATCCATCGTGGCCGCAGCTCGATCAACGCGTGGATATACAGGTTGATTGTAATCTGGCTTTCAGCGTGGAGAATTCAATCGACCGTCGAGCCATCGGTCGCGCGCTGATTCGACGCGTTTCCCGCCGCTGCAGGGTCCTTCTCCTCGGAATCGAATGCAAAACGTGGGAGACTCCAGGTTCTAGGTAACCTTGCGTAGGCGTTGGTCGTCGCGACGCACGCACGCGCGTGTGGATATGGAGATTGGAAAATTTGAATATTGTAATCAGCGGTACGAAACCCCTGTCAGGCTGCGTTGCACGTGGGACAGATTGTGTTTCAGAATCACGCAAAACATAGACTTTGGTGGACAAATTATTATTAAATTACCGAGGATCTAATTTATTTCTTGGATTATTTTTCTGTCCATTTTCTGTCGCTCACAACTGACTTTTTCTATGGAATCGTCTGCAAAATTCTTTTTCCTAAACAGGCAGACCTTCACGCTTCTCTTGTTTTACGGTAGCGGACAAAAATTGAAGACCCAAGGGTGAAAGGAAATAAATAAAATAATTAGTAAGATATAACGGTGTAGATAAAATTTGTATTCTATGCTAATCAATAAATAGTTATATCTAATAAAAATTCAAAATTGAACCGTTGATAAGAATTTTGATAATTAAAAATTCAAAACTGAACTATTAATAAGAATTTTGATAATTAAAAATTCAAAATTCAACTATTGATAAGAATTTTGGTAATTAAAAATTAAAAATTGAGCTATTGATAAGAATTTTGATAATTAAAAATTCAAAATTGAGCTATTGATAAGAATTCTGATAATTGAAAGTTCAAAATTGAGCTATTGATAAGAATTCTGATCATTAAAAATTCAAAATTGAACTACTAATAAGAATTCTGATATTTAAAAATTCAAAATTGAGTTATTGATAAGAATTCTGATAATTAAGAATTCAAAATTGAGCTACTGATAAGAATTTTGATAGTTAAAAATTCAAAATTGAACTATTGATAAGAATTCTGATAATTAAAAATTCAAAATTGAGTTATTGATAAGAATTCTGATAATTCAAAATTCAAATTTGAGCTACTGATAAGAATGTTGATAGTTAAAAATTCAAAATTGAGCTATTGATAAGAATTCTGATAATTAAAAATTCAGCCCACACTATGAACCCTAAGAACTAAAAAGATTCACAGAGGTAAAAGTTTAAGAAATTTAGAATTCCAATACTAATACCAATATTTGGAATTTTATTGGTATTGCTCATACCAATGTTTGGAATTTTACTGATTGCTAATTCCAACATCTGGAATTTTATTGTCAATAAAAATAAATAGATAAACAATATTTGTGAACCATAATATTATGTTTTACATGGTCCTGTGGTCTCAAACTTTTGTCTGCGTTAAACGTTTTAAATTTATCTTCCATAGTATCTCTTTAATCGATTACATTGTTATTATAATATTAAAAACCACGTAAATATTTCGAAATACTTTTCTAAATTTTTCTCAGCATTTCGAAAGGAAACATTTATTTTTCCTCGACGAATTCGACTATTAGAATCCTCTTCAGGCGCATAGACTGATGCACTCTCGGGGAAAGTGTTTACATTACCGCGCGAGCAATTCGTCTCCGCGTATTGTTATTGCCTTCCGTCGGCTTCAAAGGAATTGTCTGTCGTCAAATTGCGGAACGTGTTATGCATCACGCGGAGCGTACTTTATCGTTAGGCACTCGAAGTCGCGCGTTACGCGTCGCGTAATGTATGCCCTGGAAACGCAGCGGAAGATTTATCATGCTACGCGTTTCCGTTAGAAGGACTGATGACGTGGCGAGCGAAAGATATACGTTGTCGTTGACAGGCAGCTTTCTCCTGAAGCTTCACGGACATTCGTCTTCCATCCCGCGCTCGCATTTTCTTCGCAATTTCTGTTCAACAATTTCTTCGAAACACGCTTCTTTCAAACGCTAATTCCGTCACAACTGTCTTTAGCCGTCTCAAGTCGACGATATGAAAGCGCTGCACACTGACGGGCACACACGTGCATCCTAAGATGCTTGGTTCCACATGCATTTCGCGGTTACGGATGCTGGCAGTGCATTAGGCGGTCGTTGTTCAGTAAGAGAGCACTTTGAGCATGTACAATGAAGTGATCCATTACCTTATGCAACGCGCAAGATGTATCGCCGACCTCCTAATGCACCGTACAAATTTCTTGCGAATCTTCGTTCTTCAGGACATTTCAACAATTAGAATCGTACCAAACGTCGTCTCAAAATTGTATCGTTAGGTAACTGGTATAGTAGCGAACAGAAATTTAAGACTAAAGGTTCAACAAGAATAAATTAATTGATTTACAAGGAATTGTATAATAAACAAAATTTGTTTAAAATTTTAAATAAACAAAATTCTATGCTAATCAATAAACAGTGTTCAATTATAATAATTTTTGATTGTGTTAACAAAATTAATTATAATAACAATAGAAACAATATTTGCAAACAATAAAGCTATGGTTTACATTGTCCTCTAGTTTAAAATTTTTGTCCGTTACTGTAACTATTGCAAAAAAATATCTTCTGACACTCCAAACCTTGCATCCATTTTGTAACACAAAATAAAGGTCATAATTTGTAACAATATATCAGTACAAAAATTACAGGAATTATTTTAATATCAGTTCGTAGCGATAATTCCTATTCGGCAGTAGTATAGGCGCGTATATGGTCAGACGTCAGTAGAAATACACGAAATACGCGTTGTGCAGAGCATGCGTTGGCCATAACAAGAAAAGTAATAGTGAAGCACATGATTTTAACGCCTCCACATAGCAATAATCCCCTTATTAAGCACGCGACAATGATCTTATTAAAAAAAATCCACGTTTAAAAATGTTTCACTTCGTTAATCCATCGGTGAAGCTAAACGAGATTTATTACAGCTTAATAAACGTATCATTAAAGTTGAAACAATAAAAAATTCTCGAAGCTGAGCCAAGTGCTTTGATTTACAGGATTATTGAGATTTAATTACGCGAAGGAAGAAGTGTATCCGCGTATCGCGTTAACGTTCAAATGGCCTCATTTTGCCCGGCAACATTGTGCGTTCAATTAGAAGTAATTATCGTGACATCTGTGCGGAACTCCACTCTCCCCCTCTCCCAACTCCATCTCTTGACGTGCATAACCAAAGCGGAAACGGAAACGTTGGAAAACAGCCGGCTGTGTTTGTTCCCGTTCCGCGGTAGGGAACGCATGTCGTTCCTTGCACTGCGTTCCGAGGGCAGAAAGAACTTCAAAAGGATTCATTTAGAACTCAAACAGTAAATTACAGCCCGCCAGAGCTGCGTAACATTGTGCTGTAACAGCAGCAGAAGCTTTCAACCGGATGCTCAAACATGAGCTCCGATAACGTTCCGTTGAAGCGAAAAAAGTGATGCATTAGCATGCGAAACGGGGAATAAAACAGTTGGACCCTTCTCGTTTGTTTAAGAGAAACCAATAGGTTGAAGTACAGTAACTGACAAAAGTTCAAGACGACAGGAAAATGCGAAACATAATTTTATGGTTCGCAAATATTGTTTATATATTGAATTTTATCCTCATTATAGCAGAACACTATTTATTGATTAGTATAGAAAACAAATTTTATTCATTCTTATTAATTAATTAATTTATAGTAAATTTTAATTTTAAGAAGACAGGAAAGTGTAAAAATAATTTTATGATTTGCAAATATTGTTTATCACTCGATTTTTATTGTCACTATAATCGAACACTATTTATTCATTAGCATAAAATAAAAATTTTATTTATACTGTTATTTCTTAATTTATTTATTTTCTTTGACCCCTAGGTCTTCAACTTTTTTCCGCTACTGTAATTCCATTGTCTGCAAATATTAATTGATTAGCATAGAATACAAAATTTTATTTAAACTATTATTGCATATTAATTAATTTATTTATTTTCTTTTATCCTTTGGTCTTAAACTTTTGTCCGCTACTGTATACGCGTGTGCGACACGATGGCCTGTGACCGTGCATTCCTTTGCCCACGCGAAATATCAGCAAAATAATCGTTGGCAGCCGCGAGGAAAGCGAAAATCCGCTCGCTCGCGCGATAATCCCAACGCGGCTGCGGTATCGCGGCTTACTGCCGCTAACATTCTCGCCCTTTGTCTCGTTAACATGCACAACTGCGCACACTTGCGCTGGTTACCGCCAAATAATTCGTTTGCCCGCCAGTCCAATTAATTTGCGCGCCTTTGTTTCGGAAATAAACGAGTTTTCTTTTTAAGTGCATTAACAGGGAACAGCTGTGCACAATAATCTCTAGTTTTATTGTTCAAAATGCTGTAATACGCGTCGGTTGGTTGGAAAATTTTGTTAACATTGTATCTGAAATCTGTAGATCATTCTATCGTTATATCGGAATTATATTGCTATACAGCTATGAATTTATAGCTACGAAATTGTAACTGAAATCTGTAGATTATTTTATCGTTATATCGGAATTATATTGCTATACAGCTATAAATTTATAACTGCGAAATTTGAACTATATTGTAACTGAAATCCATAGATTATTCTATCGTTATATCGGAATTATATTGCTATACAGCTATAAATGTATAACTACGAAATTGTAACTGAAATCTGTAGATTATTTTATCGTTATACTGGAATTATATTGCTATACAGCTATAAATTTATAACTACGAAATTGTAACTATATTATAACTGAAATCTGTAGATTATTTTATCGTTATATCGGAATTATATTGCTATACAGCTATAAATTTATAACTGGGAAATTGTAACTATATTATAACTGAAATCTGTAGATTATTTTATCGTTATATCGGAATTATATTGCTATACAGCTATAAATGAATAACTACGAAATTCGAACTACATTGTAACTGAAATCTATAGATTATGCTATCGTTATATCGGAATTATATTGCTATACAGCTATAAATTTATAACTACGAAATTGTAACTATATTATAACTGAAATCTGTAGATTATTTTATCGTTATATCGGAATTATATTACTATACAGCTATAAATTTATAACTACAAAATTATTATAATATAGGATATAGCATATTTATGACACTCCACGTCTAGAAATATAATTCTATAACAAATTAAATTGTAATTTCAGTTATCGATGAACTAACAGACAATTTTATATTAGTTTAATTTCGTCCAGTCTTTGGCCTTAAATTTTTGTACGTTACTGTAGCTGCATCGAACGATGACTTCCGCGTCCATGTGTGCTGCATAAGCACACACCCATTCAACGGTATGACACATGTCATTTCACGGGACACGGTATTCTTTCTTGTTCGGCTCAATACAAACCTCGATACCTTTCTGCCAGCGATACGAGAGAGGAATGAAAAGAATTACGTTTTGAAGTTATTGAGTCGCGATAGAAGGCTCCGCGCAGGTTGTTTGTTCGGCAACCTTCTAGCAAACGTCTGTTAAAGTAGACACTTTGTTAACGGTAGCGCCAGGGAACTGTTCAACTTTCTTCCGTCGATTATTAACCTGGATACGTCTGAATTTTTCGTTCACTGATTTACTTTTGAAACACTCTACGCTTCGAATTGATGAATTGCATTTTTATAAATGCAACTGCTAATAATTGTAAAATAGAAACATCCCACGATTGTCTTTTTGAAAGGATCCTGTTTCATCGCTTTTAAAATGCCAATCCCTTTTTTTTTTATTATAATAGAAATACGACACCATTTTTTATCGAAAATATTCCACCATTTTTTTTTTTGAATATTTGTATGTAAATTGATTTCACGGAGTTGTTCTAGATTTTACTCGCATCAATACTAGCGAACGAAAACAAAGAGTTGAAAAATTTTCAGAACTATAACATGTTTAAAAAATAAAAAATAAAGAAGTAAAATAGAAAGCAAAAGATAAAATCCCACTGTTCACAGCAGAAGCAGATACTCAAAACCTCTATCGGACGATATTCACGTATGGTGCAAAAAATCGCACGAGAAGATCGTAAAATCGCTGACCTAGCATCAATTTCGCGGATACCAGCGATATAAAGTTAAACAGGATAATCGCAATATCTTTCGGCATCGTAATGCACGCGCGTAGAAAAAAAAAAAAAAAATGCCGGCGAGCAATTTCACTCGGTTCAATTTTTCAACCGTCCCACTTAATCAGAACGAAGATAATATTCTCGCGTTCCTCGCAATCCTTTGAAAAATGTCACTCCTGTGTTGACCCATATCTCCCTGCTCACCCGGACCCGTGCTCACATCTAAATCCAGGAAACGAATGACCAAAAGATACTGCGACCGCGACCATTTTATTTCGAAATTTTCCAGCACCACATTCCCGCATCTTTTTGCAGCCTTTCTGGTTGTATTCGTTCGTTGAACGGTTAAACAAACAGTAAAGAACGTTCGTTTAACGTTCTCGCATTTTAATGAGGGTAAAAAAAAATTTTCAATTACTTATAATTAATCGAGAAAGGAACGTACAATTTATTTAAAAGAAAATTATTGATAATTATAGGTGGACCGCGGATTTTTATGTATTTATGGAAACTTCAAAAACGCGGAAATCCACAGAGTGCACGTAATCCGCAGAAATGTGTAAAATATCGAAGATTAATTACAAATTGTGAAATCTAACAGGTGAAACGAATCTTTACCTAAATTCCAATTCTTTGGAATTGAATTTCCCTCAGTTTCAAATGTTACTAATAAACTTGACGTGAAATTAAATACTGGGATGAGAACAAAGTGTTCTTTGGATTAATTTACAATACTTACAGTAGCGAATAAAAGCTTAAGACCAAAGGGTCAAAGAAAATTAAATAATTAAAGTAAATAATAATAATAATTTAATTAATAAGAAATAACAGTATAAATAAAATTCTATGTTAATTAGTGAATAGTGTTCTACCATAATGACGATTTATTATTATAATATGACGATGTATTATTTATTATATTTTTATTATTTATTAATAAATAAATAAATAATATTTTGCAAATCATAAAATTATGTTTTGCATTGTACTGTCGTCTTAAACTTTTGTCCTCTACTGTATATATCGTGTATAAAGAAAGGAGAATTGAAATGGAGACTAGAATTTTCGCGTACATCTTACACAATGCACGATTATTACTTCGGTTGAAATTCGAACCTAAACGAGCAATCAGGAGCTTTTACGATCACCCAATTTTCTCGGTGCCCGTGTTTGATACGGTGGATCGCCGGCAGCGTTACAGCCGGCGATTATGCCATCTAAGTCGAGGTAATCAGACGTATTCACGGTGCAAAGGAGGCGAGGGGCAAAAAGAAGGGGAACGACCGAAATTAACCGAAGCGTTCGACCATCGATAGCTAAGGGAGGCTGGCAAACGTTTAAATGCAAACGAGATGTGTTTCGTTGGGTTTTAATCGATCCCTGAAATAGCTTTCGAAAGCTTTCGAACATTTACGAAGCCGAGCTCTCCCTGAAAGTGGGCGCGAGGAAAATTTGATAGGAGTTGAAAAGTGCTCCGATCGAGAAGGTTTCGATAATGGCCGCGATAATATACGGTTGTTTCACTTTCAATGAACGTAAATCAATTTTGGAAGCTTCCAATTTTATTTAACTTCGCGATATCTTTTTTATATCGTTTAACTTAGATGAACGTGACCTGAAACATGTTATTAAACAATAAAAAAAAAAAAATGTAAAAATGTAAAAATGTATAGTTTTATTTGTTATTCAATAAATATTCATTTCTGAAGTTGCTATTCGTTTCTTTATTTATTTCTACAAGTGTCTACTGTTGAATAATAACAATTAAACACACGACAATTTAACAATGCAGCAAGAATAAAAAATAATACAGCAACACCGCTGTTTTAGATTTACTGAGGTTTTAATGGTAACAAATAATATTTACACACTTCTACAATTTTATGCCATTTCTAAATTCTGCTTTCCTGCGATGCTGAAATATCGTGATTGGACGATGGCACTGTTAAATGATAGGAAATTTGGTATAATTAAACGCTTCGTAATTACCAAATCGAATGTAGCGTAATGATCACTGTTTCTCGTACGCGTTTGACTATCCGCGTACCTATACTACTTGCCAGTAGTAGAACCATCGTTACGAACCTAAAGCAGTTACTTTTTGTTACTGCGATTTATAATACGATGTAAAATGTAATAGTTGGCACTTATAAAACCCCATTTCGAGGTTAGTAAAATATATTTACTTTGAATTTCCATGGTGATTTGAATTTTATTATGACACACGATATGCTCGAGCAAGCGTTGCCCTCGCGTACCGTTTAGAAATTTACAACCAATTCTAATTCCAACTACCCGCCACTGTTTTATAGACCGTGAGACGTCTGACATAAATAACTAACAGGTAAATACCACCCATTCTTGGTAAACCTACCCCTCCCCCTCCTCGAACGATCATTTTCTATTTACGTACGACCGACAGCTGAAATTCGTTCGAGGGGATCAATGTTTTAGTGGTCAGAAGCATTAAACCGCTTGTACTCGTTGAAATCGATAGCCTTCCCCCCCCCCACCCTCCCTCACCGTTCGACCATGAATATTTCTCGCGATAATGACTCCCTGCAGATAGGAAGTCGCCGTTCCACGTCGTCCACTTTCTTGCAACTGGCTCGCCATGATGTTCCCCGCCTGGTTAATACCGGGTTTGCGATCGAGATAAGCGACCACAGCCAGAGGTGCACCGGGATTTTTCTTACCTCCGAATTAATCCCACGCGATCGCTCCTCGGTTATCTGCGAACGACACGAGTGGTCTCCACGTCGAAACACGAAATTTTCTCGTAGGAATCCTCGAAAACAAAAATGTGGAACAGTAACGAACATTGTGTAAGCACTGTTTCCTGTTTTTGGTAAAAATTTCAACAATGCTATTGCAGGGATACAGAAAAAGATTTTGCAGTGATTGCAGAAATGATATTGATATTAGTTAATAAAAAATTAAATTAGGTAATTATTTAGGTAATTGTTTAATTAGGTAATTAAACACATAGATACTTGCAATTTTAATATTACAACGTTTACTTTAACAATTTTTTTGCTCAGCTCATTCACTCATTGGTACATTCTTGTTACGTGAAGGTTTTACAGTGATTGCAACGATGTTATTAATAGTAGTTTATTATACACACACACACACACTTGTAACTTCAATATTAGGCTCAACTCATTCCCGCAATCACCATTCGATCTTTCTTTATACTTTCACAAATAGATCACACATACTTGCCACATGGATCTAAGTACTTACACGTGCACTGTGAATTTGCATGTAGCTTTGATATTCGCACAAAAATAATTATTTTGCCAAAGTGTACAGAAATTTTATAAATTTATAGAAACAATGCACCCATACAACAATTAATTTCTATTAATTTCCTTAAGAACGTAGTTATCCATTAGCTATTACAGGATGGCTAATTTATTGTAGTACTGTAGTAAAACCTTCGAAAATTCAAAATCTCACGACTCGAAAGCTTAACTTATTCCTCATACTTACACGTGCACTGCGAATTTGCATACAGCTTTGATATTCGCACAAAAATAATTATTTTGTTAATTATAAATTTATAAAAACAATGTACCCATACAACAATTAATTTCTATTAATTTTCTTAAGAACATAGTTATCTATTATTTATTACAGGATGGTTGAGTTATTGTATTACCGTAGAAAAACTTTCGAAAATTAAAAATCTCACGACTCGAAAGCTTAACTTATTCCTCATACTTACACGTGCACTGCAAATTTGCATACAGCTTTGATATTCGCACAAAAATAATTATTTTGTTAATTATAAATTTATAAAAACAATGCATCCATACAACAATTAATTTCTGTTAATTTCCTTAAGAACGTAGTTATCCATTAGCTATTGCAGGATAGTTGAGTTATTGTATTACTGTAGAAAAACCTTCGAAGATTCAAGACTTCACGACTCGAAAGCTTAACTTATTGCTCATACAATTAATACTTCGCCAAAGTGAGTCGCTTTCGATGCCATTAAACCTTAAATACAGCGAACGTTAAACTCTGCAAGGGTATCATTAAGCAAGACACCGCGGCTAAGACGGTTTTAAGCTCTCTTTTTTGCCGTTCTCAGGCCGTCATATATTATAAATATTCCTCTAAGTGGATCTAAAAGCCCCATTAGCCCTAAAAGGCCCGAACGAGCGCAGGCCTCGCGGATGTGGGTCAGTGTCGCCGCTTTCGGATCGTTTGCTAAACGCATTTACCGGGCAACTTTCTCCATAAGATTGGAAGACATCCGGGCGTGGATAAAATCTCGATGGTGGAGGGTAGAGGGTTAAGTTGGCGTGTAGTTAGCACGTGTTTCGGGGGCCCTTTAATGGCCGACATGATTTATGCAACGGAAGTTTTAATCCTTCGAATGATAAAGCCTCGCCAGCACCGATGATTAATTATCAATTATGATTTATCGCCTGCTCGTGGATCGCTCCCACGCGATCATCCCGCTCTGTCACGCTGCAACCCTTCAACGAAACGTTTCAGGCTCTTGATCATTTTTAATACCGTGTGGCACACCTTCGTTTGCACCAATGTCTGGATTTTCTGTTTTGTGAAAATTTTATCCTCGACTGAACAAACGTTCGTTCATATTTGGCGAGAAAACTTGGATGAAATAACCCTTTGCGTTCGAGAAATGACTGTTAGTCATCGAATAATAGTTTTGAAAATTTTCAGACTTCAATCAGTGTGTTTATTAGTCAAATTCAGAGGTGAAATTGTTTTGCATGTAAATTGTAGTAGATAACTTTATTGTTTTCCCAATGGGATTACAAGAGAGTTCCGTTCCTTTACATCCTCCTTATTTTCTCACCTTGCTTATTCCTTATATAAAAATTTAATCAACAAAAATAAATTACCGCTAAATCAAAATTAACAATAAGTATATAAAAAAAAAAAAACAAAATCCCTGAATAATAATAACCTTACATACTATTATATTTATGTACACTATCATGTAAATTGTAGTATATTACTTAATTAAATTGAATAACTTTTTAATACAGGCGAATCTTAATAAATATTTTGCATTTAAAGATTCTTTGAAGTTAGTATCATTAGACGACCAACAGTTACCTCTCGAGTGCGAAGAGATAGATATTAAAAACGTTTTAAACGTTTTCGTTTTCTGGAATTCTTTTCTTTCGTGCAAATTCTTTTCGTGTAACTCGAATAATTATTTTTACTTATTTAGAAGTAGTTTTATTTAGATAGAAGTTTCTCAAATTTATTACAAACTTAAGTTATTAATACACAAATTCAAAAACTAATCAATATTGACGAATTTTTAACCGAATTAAACAATTCTTTCCTAAATCGATTAGTTTAATTTTAAAGACAATATAAAATTAATTTTCAAGATATAGTAGCGGACAAAAGTTTCAGACCAAAGGGTTAAAGAGAATAAATTAAGTGATTTATAAGAAATAGCATAATAAATAAAATTTGTATTTTATGCTAATCAATAAACAGTGATGAACTAATAAATAGTTTAATAAATGATAAATAGTGATAAAATAATAAATAGTTTAATATATAATAAATAGTGATAAATTAATAAATAGTTTAATATATAATAAATAGTTTAATAAATAATAAATCGTGATAAAATAATAAATAGCTTAATAAATAATAAATAGTGATAAACTAGTAAATAGTTTAATAAATAATAAATAGTGATAAACTAATAAATAGTTTCTCTCGTTTTAAGTTCTTGTCCATTACCGTATAAGCAGTATTTTTCCACCATAAAGCTATGCTAAAGCTATTTACATCTCCCGTCTTAAATTTTTGTCCACTACTGTAGTTCGTTCGATTTCGTTAGCTCTCGGTAGCCCTGCTTTAAATCTTGATATTACGGGGGCTTAGGCGAACCCGTGGCCAATGTGCGTCACCGCATCGAAATCACTCGCCCTGTTCCCCGGGCCAATCTAAACGCGGACAACGATATCCGAGGTTCCCACAATTACAAGGGGAATCGGCGTGTTTCGAATTCACCAGATTGCCAGCCGATGCCGTGTCTATATCGCTAATACAGTTTTAGAGGCCGGATGCAGACTGCAGTTTACGTCGACGAGCTCGGGTATCGGCGGGAATTATTAATGCGTTGCAACGGACGCCGGGTAATCGAACGTGGTACGTAAACACCGACCAGTCGATCCTTTCGACCCGTTAATTGTCATCGAGACGGAGATTCTATCAGACCGTCGCAATTTCTGGTCACTTTTATCGTCCTAGTTTTACTTTAAGAGAACTTCGAAAAGTTTCGTCGGTTTAGGATCTGGTTAATTTAACCGGATATCCGAGAATAGAGAGAATTAAACGGATATTCTTGAAATTCGTATCTTATACTTTATCGTGTTACGCTGTTTGCTCAAAGTTGATTAACGTAATAGAGTAAGATTGCTTCGAATACTAAAATATCGAAGGACATAATTTATTTTGCACATCTAACAGCACATTTATCGCGCAAACGCACAATAATCGAGGGGAAAAATATTTTAACACTAGATTGAAGGGAATTTTTGGTCTATCCATTTCTAATATACATGTATTAAAAAATAGATATACAGAATTTTAAATTGTAGAGCTGAAAGGGAAATAGATTAGGGTATATTCTTATCACTTCATCAATAAAAGTCAACAAAACTTGCTAAGAATAATAATAATTGTTTTCGTAAATTTTGTTCATGAATTCTCCTAGAGTTAAGCAAAGCATGCAAATTAGGGTAATGTTGCTCAAGTCGTACCCCTTAAGGAGAAATCCGTGTAAAACTTAGGATTTATCAAATAAACAGAAATTAAATGTGTTATTCAAAACTTGTGTTAATATTGTTATTATTTAATATAACGAAATTGGTAAAAGATTTGATTGATTCAAATGTGTATTTGCTTGTGGTTGTATGAGCTGTTGTCGCTGTAGTTCGTTCAAAATTCAAGTGGTACGACTTGAGCAACCTTACCCTCATTCGTTAACGTTAAAAGTGATATGTGATTCTTCGTTCTGCTTTTATTTTTTATTATTTCGATAAGTAGAACATTCATGGAGATCAAATATGTGAACTAAACTATATTATTCAAACCCGAATATATATATTTGAATTTCTTGAATTATAAGTTATATTTTCGAAATTTCCTAATCTCAAATAAAAAAAAAATTCCCACTAATTAATCTGCATTCACTTTTGTTCCAATTTTTCGCCTTATTTGGTAATTAAAAGTATCTGTTAAGAATTGCTGTTATTTCGGCCATTGTTGTTCCATCTAGCGGTGAGAAACAGTAATAAATATACTGCAATTTCTGTCGTTATAATGAATATCGTAATAGAATTTTTATGAGAGAAAAGAATAAATCTTAATAAAAAAGAAACATGTTAAAATGTTTAAAAGTTCTCACTGTAAAACCGGTTTTTTACGAATTTAAAATTTAAACAATTTGAGGATGCCGAAATCTGTTATAGCCACCTTGCGGTGAAAAAGTGATACTAATTACGCGTATATCCGTCACGTGGTCGCATTCATACTGAAATTTCTAAGCACTTAGATCATTTTTTTCAATTATCCAATTATCCTACAGATGTTTCTACATATTTATTTTCTATTACGATACACACATTCCTCTCAAATCAATTTTATTAAGATTCCTGTTATAATAATAAGAGTAACAATCCAGATTGTACAGCTCGACACTGCCAGATGGCGCGACAATACCAGAAACTGCTACAATCTGAAATAAACGCTTTTAATTACCAAACGAGGCGGAAAGATGGGATAGAATTGATCAGAGATAAGATATAAGACCTTCTTCTTTCTTTTATGGTCTAAGAAATTTCAAAATATAACCTAAAGGAAGAGAAATTTGAAAATATATCTGTATGACTGGTATACTGGCAAGTAGTATTGCCTTTCCGTCGCTAGATGGCTACAGTGTTTCGAAGTTGTGGCGGTTGTAACGATCGCGAAAATGATGATAAAATACAACCGTTCTCCGTATCGTTTCGGACAATTCGTCTTACGATATGATCGGAGGTCGGAGGAAACATAAAGCATGCGACTTACCGTTCGCAGAACGCTTCATGGTACCTCGAGGACGAATGTAGTTTCTGTAAAGAAAAAAAGAACATGTAAAAATTTTGGAATTAACTTGAAAAAATTGAATCAAGACACACACGAAAACATGTATTAATCAGAAGAAAACGTTCGCGTAAACATGCACTCGTTAAAAAAATAACATGTTGTCGAACGAGTGTATTAATCGAAAAAAGCATTCGCGAAAACATGCATTAATTAAAAAAAAGTATCCACGAAAATTTGTATTAATCGAAGAAAAATATTTGCCAGAGCACACGGTATTTAATAAAAACACATTCGCGAAAACATGCATTAATCGAAGGAAAACACTCGCGAGGCATGCAAGGATTAATACGCAAACACTCGCGAAACATGCAGTAATTTATGCATGAACACATTTACTAACCTGCAATGATGTCCACCATAACCACTGCTGGAAACTCGTAACACTGGTCGGAACACTGGAATCCACTCGCGAACACTCGCGATAATGCACGGTAAAAACACTCGCGAACACTCGCGATAATGCACTGTAAAAACACTCGCGGACACACGCGATAATGCACGGTAAAAACACTCGCGGACACTCGCGATAATGCACGGTAAAAACACTCGCGGACACACGCGGATACGCTCGCGGACACACGCGGATACTCTCGCGAACCAGTTACTGTACGCTCGATGTATCAAAACACGTTCGGTAACAGATTGACACATCGACGCGCGCGTTATCACGGTCGCACAGTAACTGAGCGTTGAAAGTCATTTCCGAGTTGCGCAGACAACAAACGAAGGTTCGATGACCGAACGACTGTTTTGGCCTTGACTAGAATCAAGTTGAATGGAAAATTTCTGTATTTCGCTTTACTA
>JAOPTO010001180.1:418776-563073 GCA_033822845.1 Tetrapedia diversipes
TAGAACACTATTTAGTGATTAGCATAGAATACAAATTTTATTTATACTGTTATTTCTTATTAATTATTTTATTCATTCATTAGCATAGAATACAAATTTTATTTATACTGTTATCTTTTATTAATTAATTTACTTATTCTCTTTGACCATTTGGTCTTAAACTTTTGTCCCATACTGTAATTGTTACAATTTTAATATGTGCGAACAAAACCTTTCACTTATCGTGTATCTCGCTTAAATAAAAGATACAACGAATGAAAGTTCAAATTCAAGATTATTCATACTACTTTCGAACATCATCTTGATAAAACTGTGCCACCATTGATTCGATTTACCATTGAGAACGTGAATATGCACCGCGGCGGTACTGAATTGGCTCACTGAACACGAGTATTCGCCACTGTCAGTCTTTTTCGCTTGTTCGATGTACAGCTTGGTCACCAGATCCTCGTTCGACCTGAAAAATCAGTTGTCACGTTACACCGCGGCCATACACTCGCTTACCGGATCGGTATTTCCCTCTGAAAGGAAAAAATGCAAGAGTCCGCCGTTCGATCGCTGACCTATCGAATATCGTTGAAAATTAAAACGAATCGCGGACTGTATCGGCCTCCAATATCAACCGAATATTTAAGCAGAGCATTTCAGATTTTTCGTTCAACCCGTTTCAATTTTTATGCTCGCCGTGTACAGCGGCGAACAAAAGTTTAAGACCAAAGAATGAACGAAATTAAACTGACTAATTTGCATGATGAACAAAATTTGCATTCTTTGCTAATCAATAAATAGTATGCTACCGCAATAAAAACTAAAATGATTTTACAGGCAATATGTGCAGAAATTAAGGTTTTAATAAAATTTATAAAAAATAGCATGATAAAAAAAATTTGCATTCTGTGTTAATTAATAAATAGTATTCTACAACAATGAAAATTAAAATGATTTTACAGGCAACATGTGCAGAAATTAATGTAATGAATTTATAAAAAATAACATGATAAACAAAATTTGCATTCTGTGCTAATTAATAAATGGTGTCAACGATAAAAATATTTGCAGACCATAAAAGTATGTTCTGCATTGCCCTCTCGTCTTAAACTTTTGTCCACTACTGTATTTCGCAAAGGATTTTATAAATTATTGCACGTCGAATTTTTCATCAACTTCTATGAGATTACTCACGTTTAGGAATTAATTTTTTTTTATTCACAGCTGCATAACTAGTTTTTAGTTATTTATGTGATTATTTTGTTAAGTCGTTCGATATTCATTTCTTGCTTTGTGTGTTACTGTATTATTAGTTAGCTGAATCGATGCGAAACTCGTTGCTTCCTCGGCATTGTCGTTTAAATTACAATAGCATTTGGAAGCGTAGGAAATCCTAACCGAAGCACGATGGATAAGATCTGATGAGACACCATAGAGTCTTAATCCAGCAATTTAGATTCTACCGTAGCAGACAGACGTATGCTTCAATCATACTGTGAAACAAGATGGTTAATGGTACAGCAAGCAAAGGTTTATACAATACTCCTATAAGATCTTGCACAATTAGTGTGGTGCACCCTCTTATCCCTTAATATATATATCAGCAACAACCCTTAACCCTTGCACAATGAAGATTAATACTATACGATCTCTATTTAATGATTAATATTTGACTAATATTTAATTTCAGCATAATAAATGAGTATTTACTAAATTATAATGTACTCAAAATATCATTAAAAACAGTTTATTAGTTAATGCTAACGTTCTTTAATATCTATTAACTTATCAATGCAACTGCATACAAACGTACAACAATAAAAATCGATATTTAATCGAAGAAAGTCAATATTAAATTAATAGTAATCCAATATTTAATCGAAGAAAGTTAATACCTAATGATTGTCCCAAAAATTCTTATCTCAATTTGTTAACTCAACTTTGTCACTTTTTAATTCTACTTTTCATTAATTTTGGGAATAAAATTACTGTAAGGCTTCCATAAAGAATGCACAAAATTGATAAAAAAAGAACGTGCACCTACGAGCTTTAATTAATTAAAAATTTTGCATTCATAATATCCGATAGGAAAACAAAATCAATTTCTCGCAGTACCCAATAGAAATCTTCGAATACGGCAAGAAATCAGAGCACAAAGCAAGTCGAGCCAGAAGTGTCGTTCGTAAGGTGCGCTGATGGTTCCACGGAACGCCTCAAGGGAGATTAAACGGTTCCCTCGTTATCCAGAAAGGGTGCATGGAAACGCTTCACTGCTCGCGATAAAGTGGAACGCGATATACGCGTGCACACAATCGGGCATCGACGAACGATCGACATCACGCAGCGTCTGTTTGTCGGGGCCACGTTCGATCCGTCTTTGTGACACACACTGTATATGCTCACCCATTAATGTGATAAACGTTCACGTGATCCGGCAACGTCTCGCCATTTTTCCTCCAGACGGGATGCGGTATCTTGGAGTCAGGGCAGGATGGACGAGCGACACATGCCAGTTCGATACCACTTCCGGTTTTGTAGTATCGGTCCCGCAGCTCGTGCTTGGCCTCGTCCACGATTCTGATGTCCGGGGCTGAGAACGAACGTGACAGGAAAATATAGCATTCGTTTGGTAATGATATATCGGTGTTGCTATAGCGTGATTATAGTTTGGTTATAACGCAGCTACGGCATAGTTATAGCGTGAATATACTTTGGTTATAACGTGAATATAATTTGGTTATAGCGTGATTATAATTTGGTTATAGCGTGAATATAATTTGGTTATAGCGTGAATATAATTGGGTTATAACGTGAATATAATTTGGTTATAACGCAGCTACGGCATAGTTATAGCGTGAATATACTTTGGTTATAACGTGAATATAATTTGGTTATAGCGTGATTATAATTTGGTTATAGCGTGAATATAATTTGGTTATAGCGTGAATATAATTGGGTTATAACGTGAATATAATTTGGTTATAGCGTGAATATAATTGGGTTATAACGTGAATATAATTTGGTTATAGCGCAACTGTGACCTAGTTATATCGTGATTATAATCTGGTTATAATGTAGCTATAGCATAGTTGCAGTATAGTCGCAATATAGTTATATTAGGAATATAGCATAGCAAAGAACTTGGTCAGTATAGCTTTACAATAGAATTGCTAGCTATAATAAAACTTTTCAGAGTTTCAGTGATTGAACAGGAATCCATGCATATGTCTTTTGGTCACAAACATTTTCTAGTGCCTCTTTAATTTTTAACTTTGCATAAGCATATATAGAAGTTCAGACGATAATAATTTGGATTTTCTCAAATTTACGTGAAATTTCCTTCCATAGAAACAGGGATATAATTTTCTAGAAATTTGTAAGGCTTGAGCAAGGAAAAGTTCGGCATAAATATTCGCTTGATAGATCTAACACCTTCACCCGAGGATCATATTTCACTCATCTAGGGGATCCAAGTTTATGGACAGGGACACTAGAAGAACTCGCGTTAACTTTTTACAACCGTATACCTCTCGGGTATACATCATCCTCAGAAGAGGGGATCATCAAATTAAGTGTTGACAGATGATGAATCGTGAACCTCTTTCAACCCTTATAAAGTTAACTTTTAGTGGAAATTTCAAGTTTAATTAAACCATATTGCTGAAATTATATTAATAACACGTTGGATATATTCTATGCATGATATATTTACCACATCGAGTTATAGATGCTTCCATTTATTAATTTTAATTTCAGTTTCGAATAATTCCATATAGGTATCTATAATTTAACGTCGTTTTTTTGCCCAATTAGTAATTTCATTTTAATTATTATTACCATAGTTTTAATCGTTTCATACCATTGCACCTTATACATCATCGATCCTAATAATCTTCGACACCATTAAACACTCTACAATATACTGTACACACACACACACGCACACACATTATTCGCATTGTGCAAAGTTCCATCAGACGCATCACATCCGAAGCAATCTATCAGAAATAACAATAGAAAACGACGTCAAAGACGGCTCCAGAGTAATTACCCTTGCTTGTCGGTGTAAGTGCTCGAACTTTCAGCTGGAATGCGAGTTCCTAAGGAGGAGCAAAATATCGAGCGATCCTGAGAATCGGGCGAGCCTAGCAGAGGAACGTGGCTTAAGTACATGCCGTACACAGAGCGTTGACAACCATAAAGGCGTTCCTGGCGTCTTCATTGATCGAACGATTTCGCTATGGGAGCTTTTCTCACAGCGCTCTAATTGAACGCGTGCTTTGTTCACGATAATGAATGGATTTGCGCGAAATTGGAAACTCAGCGAGATCATTTACTTATATTTATAATATTAAGTGAAGACTGAAAATTATAATTAATTTCTTAAATCTGTTTTATGGGGAAGAACTGATCGATTCAAAAATATATTTAAGAACATTCTAAATTTATTAAAAATATATAAACATACTGGAAATATTTTATAAAACTTTCACAAATTATAACTTTTTAAATATTCTATTAATATTAATTTTAGCATTAATTTAAATTCCAGCGAATTTTTATATCAATATTATTTTCTAACATGGATTAGAAAATTTATATTCTTGCAATACATAGCTGATGAGCCAAAATTTATTTACTCGTACCTAAAACTCATGATTTATTTATAAATTTCTACTCGAATTCCGGACTTCACGTATTAATTAAAATTTCAACATTTCCACTCGACTTATATAAAATGTGAAAAGTACAAGTTTCAGTCACATTAATTTCAGCAGGATTATTTATCTCGATTCACTGTTTCTATTTCTAAAAAGCATCGAACAAATCCAGAATAATCTAACTCTTGTGCCCAAAACATTTCCAATTCCTTGGAATCCATCGAAAACCAACGAAATAAGCATTAACCGTTCGCTGCACACTAAATCGCAACCCTTTCCGGTACTCGTTTCTCCCAGGTGTATCGATGAGATCGATCGAGATGTTTCAGGTGATACCCATAGAAACAGGGTCGAACAGTTTCCTGCGTTCTTCTCGCAGATAAAAGAGTCCTTCGACGACGTTTCGCGAGGCGAGCTCTTTCAGAGTTTCCACCTGAGGGGGTGGGGGTGGAAAATCGCTAAAGCGACAAGACCGGCGCAGATATCGTGCAGTTTTGCATATCGCGTTTATGTCCCCCTGGGGACGATATTTTTGGCCCTCCTTCCCTCTCGTCGCGCCTCGAATCTAATGGGAATAAATGATCGATTCCAAATAGATGGTTCACGCGGCTAAGGGAGCAGCTTCGAGTGCACGTTTTCCTTTCAGCACGGTTTCCAGTTAATGGGGTTGCCAATTTTTTTCTCCTCGTTTCTTCCGGGAGTTTCTTCTTTAGCGGAGTTTCAACAGTGTATTTGCGGATTTTTGTAGCTATTCGTGGGAATCTTGTGATTTACTCTATCGAGTGAGCAAAGTGGTAGGTTCAGGTTTGGTTTGCGTTAGGTTCGTGATAGCCTGGTGTAATTATTGGATTAGGTTCATGCTAGGTTCGTGTTAGGTTTAAGTTAGATATTGATTAGTGTATTGGTAATACATGATAATTGTGGAAAACTATAATAATAATGAATAATATTGTGTTGTGGAAGAGAATTGGTGATTTTTGTAGCTATTCGTGGGAATCTTGTGATTTACTCTATCGAGGGAGCAAAATGGTAGGTTCAGATTAGGTTTGTGATAAGCTCTTGTAATTATTGGATTAGGTTCTTGTTAGGTTTAACACTAGATTGCCGGATGTTGGGTGTATACCTATTTTGCCTGAAACGAGTTAATTTGACTCAAACATGAAAATTGAAGTTTAAAAAAAAAAATAAAACTTTATTTTTAAGAAAGTTTGTTCAAAACAATTTTTGCATATATATGCTGTTTTTAAAATACATTTTCCGCAGATTTTTTTATTACCTTTAGCACCAACTCCCTTACTTCTATTTCCTTCACATGATACTGGTACTTAACAAAATCATAAGTGAGTCAAATTGGCTCACTCCGGCATATCTAGTGCTAAGTTAGGTTGAAAGTTAGGTATATGGTTAGTGTATTGGTAATACATGATAATTGTGGAAAGCTGAAATAATATTGTATTGTGGAAGAGGAATAAGACTTATTTGTAGGATATACAATGGCTTAAAAATTTTTTAATACTTCACCGTTTAATGCGTCAATTGTAATTGAATTGTTGGCTAAAATTAATTACGCCAGCGGTCTCAATTCTAAATTTCCTTTCACTCGTTCGCCGAAGAATAATTCAGCTCATTTCGCATTCACAAGGAAAAGCCTCGTTAACTCGATGACGTCAATACCGCCTCGCAATCCGGTCTCTTGACCTTGTTGGCTCGCCAATACAAATCCGAAGAATTAGACAAATCACCGAGAAATTTGTCTCGTTCTGAGACGCTAAGGGTTTATTATCCGTTTCACGAGAACGGTCGAGTAACTCGCGTCAACGAATCCAGGAAGAGGAACGAGGCTCGACCATCCACTAATTAAAGGGAGCCCTCCTGGCTGCCGATAGCCTCGAACGAAATAAGAAGAATAGAACGGGGAACAAAGGAAACAGACGGTGGACCGATGAAACCGACTGTCTATGGACTCAGTGGAGGAGGGGGGGGAGGTGGTGGCGGCGGCGCTTGGAGAAGGGGTGAAGATACTGTGTCGAGTTTAAGATTCCGTGAAGTCCAGCAGCAGAGGACTTTCCGGCCGGAAGCTCGCGAAAAACTTTTCCTACTCTTAACCGGATTAAACGGAAGTTTCGCCGAGTCCTTTGGTTCCTCTTTGCTTCCTGGGAACGCAGGAATTCTATCGAAGCATTGACAAAGGGACGACTTGCGTGCAATTGAGTTACAATCCCGAATAAAGGATCGGGCACACTTATTCCGTTCGAAAGGATTAATGGTTGAGGAAATTTGTAAGGATTATTAATCATTTCATTATCGATAATTGGATGACTCTCGAAGCATTCAGTTGTCGGGGATTGAAAGAAACGTGAAGGAAGGAAATGTGAACCTAACCAGAACCTAATCAATTTATTGTGACATTTAGATAACGTTCGAAGTATTCAATTGTCGGGGAATAAAAGTAATATGAAAAAAGAAAATGAGAACCTAACCCAAATTTATTTTTAATATAACCCAAAACTATATTATAATGCGTATGATTTGTTATATTACTGTACCACTATATTTTATGCATTGCATTCTATATCAATATTATTATTAATATTATTATAAATATCATTAATATATACTATCTTTCTCTCAAAAACTTGCTAAAAACATATTAAACTTTTCCAAGAACACGCTAAAGGAATTCCAATATCGCTTCAAAGTGATCGCACGCGAAATAAAGTGAACGTCTGACTTTTCAGATGCTATACTACTGACGACAAATTGTCTTACGTTTTTCTATATAAAAGACATTCAGCAGAATCATGAAATTAATTGATCGTCGTCCAGCACATCGAACAAAATGACGTTTCACTCCAGCAAGTGTCCACTTCCTGCCACTGCTGCGAGTTTCCTGTTAAGCGAACAGGAATAACAATTTTTTTCCCCGTCGCTTAAGCGACGCTCGGTGAATTGAAGATCAACCTGGACCGGAAGCTCGGTCGACGTTAACGAGAATTTAAAACGGGGCCATCCCAGACGCCCGCTGGAACTTTCGACGTCGACGGGCGATCAGTAAACTCAGTCGCGAACTGAAAATAGCAATTTGAAGTAGGCAGCAGCCGTTTCGTGTTCCGTTGGAGAGAGCTCCGTGGCTCGAGAGTGTTCGAGCGCAGCCTGCTCGATGTTGGGAGCGCAGACAGTGCAGTTTTTTTTTTCGATTTAAAAATCGGGAATCAGTCGATAATTCAGGGGTACACGGCCACGAACGGAGGTCTTCGTTAAAAGGAAGGGGGGAAATTAATCATTCGCTTCTTCATGGCTCGATCTACTTCCTCCAGGACGAGGCTGCATTAATATTCTTTCAAATTATATATGCATATTCCACAGTTGTTCTTAGGAATGGTATGATAATTTCGAGTGTAGTCGAATGTCTTCGTTGATTTGTCGTTCGATACCTTTTGTGGGTAGAAAAAATTAATCGCCATGCCGAAAACTGAGAATTATCGCAAATTGTAAGGTAGAAAATGTATATTTATTTTATAACCACGTGAACGTATTTTTAATTTAGTTGTATTTTTTAAATCTCATTTTTTTTAATGGTCATTTATGGATTTTGTGGTATTGTTTGATGAAGGGAATTTAAAAAGGGGTAGTTTGTAAATAGTAGCGCGTTTACTTTATGTGTAGGAAGCGAATGTAATACATAAAGCAAAAGAATGGATGGGTACTGTGACTGGATCGTTAGTACGCTGACATTAATTATCCGGGCATCAAATATCTCTCAAAAATGTGTCGAACCTGTCGATCCGGCTGACGAATTTCGATGTGCACTACTTCCACTATATCTTGCACTGAGTAGTTATAAAGACAAAGTAACTTGAAAGTCACGTTATTAAGTTTACTTAATCAATATGCAAATTGGCAGAAGAAGTAGTAAACAGTGAAATTTATCAGTCAGGAAGCTTTTCATTAAAGAAGTTTTTCCTATATAGTATAACTTGCTGCTCAGTTACGCTTGCATTTCAGGACACTCTGTGTATTCTGGCAAATAATGTTAATAAAGTTCTTCGAGTGAAGGAAACATTAATGGGGAGGAGGCTAATCAAACTTTTCTAATTTAACAAAATAATATAATAGCAAGGGGTACCCGTGTTTTAGTTGGAAACGCCTTGACGAAGTTTCCCTTCGATGTTTCTATTATTGATTACAACCCCAGTGGTAACATTATCTGGCTCGAAGTTTCGAGAAAGCAGTTCTATTTAATGAATGTGTTGTTATTGAACTTGATGCACTTCGGCATACTTGTCGTGAGAGTAAATAGCAGACTAACGAGATTCGGGGTTTAACTAGCTTGTTAATTAATTAGTATAACTTTTCGGGTGGAACGTATTAATAATCTCGAGCAAAGAGGATGAACGAATATATCGTATGTATAAGATTCGTCTGCCTGAATTCAACAAGAACTGTATCTTCCCAATCAACATTGTTTAATCAACCTAAAAATTCTTGAGCCTACTATTCTTCATCAAGTTCTACTACACATCTAAGTGTCAATAATAATCTAAGCACAACAGTTTTAGTACAACAAAGTGAAGCTAATTTACATTCGTTCGTTGTTATTTCGCATTACCATAAAATCGAAAGATTTACAAAAGAAGCGAAGTGGATTCGAACGAAAAAAATCCAGAATTCTTTTTACTCATATAATTCAAAGTTTGTTACCATTATTCTATTAACGTGATGTTCGTGCTATAATGATATAATGCTATATTGATATATTGATATATTGATATAATGATATATTGATATATTGATATAATGCTACATTAATACATCGCTATATTGCCATATAATTAATATAACTGTACTGCTATGTCATTGTACACTTCTAAAGGGAAGCCAGCATATCACGTAACTAATCAACTTCAGCTCTTACACGGAAGCAGTTTCAGACGACAGTTGTACCGAAAGTTAAACGCGACAACGGCTCAGATTTTCGCGGAGGTTCGGGGTGCCTCAAGGCGTCTCCCAAAAGTGGAGAAACGGAGCACGCCAAAGGGCGCGCACGTTGATTTTATACCCCGACGGGACGTATTTATACAAGAATTTGCAATTCCCCGACTACGAACGGGATTGCGCACTTCCTCTGTTCCCCTTTGTTCCGACAGTACAGTCAGGGGAGGAGTTCAACGAAATCGCAGCCGAAAAGCTGTTCGTTCGGTCTGACTGTTTGCAAAACTAAACATTTTCAACCAACACTCCAATTACTGAACCATTATTTCTCAATTATTTTCTTTGTGATTCACTTCAAAGTTTTTCCATTCTATATTCGTTAAAAAAAGAGTGATATCTTGCTTTTTATTTTTAAATACTTCAACTTGCTCATGAAGTGCCTACTTGTTAGAAAAATTATTGTACAAACATTCAGTGTTAAGACGGAGACCCAAATAAAGGTCTATAGGCTGATGTCCGACTTTTCACACAGAATACTACTGAAATCAGTAGAACTAATTAATATTTCTGACACAACCCAGCTGCAATGTTACCACAGAGTTGTTTATATCGTATTTGCATCGCTGTAAGCTTTTTAGAGTGTGAAATCTACGAGATATATGTTAATAGAGATAGGTAGTTACCTAAAACGGTGACGTTGGTGACGAGCATTCTCGGGGGGTGCGTGTTTACTTGACAGACGTACAATCCGCGATCCTCCCTGCGCACCCCTGCGATTGCCAGCCTCCAGTTGTTCGGATATTGGAAGCTAACGCTGTACCTGGGATCGGAAATGTGAGTGGTATTACCCAGAGTTAAAAGGGATGCCCAGTCGGCGTTGCGGCGTAACCACATGACCTATAATTGTGACACAGATTCTACAGTTGCATGTGATACTGCGTTAGGACGCGTGCGGTTTAAATACAGGATGTCGGACAGAGGAGTTAAATCGTGGTGCATTGTGGCTTGATAATTCTATTCGGTCGTGTTTAGGTATTCAGAAGGTTCTACGTCAATCAATGCGTTCGATGCGTTCGTGAGCAAAATGTCAATTGGCGTTACTTGTCGTTTTGTAACTGAAACTTTGACAAAAACGGTTTTTCATTCGACTTGAAATATCGTTTGAGTGTACAACAATTGTGAAATTTTTGAGTTATAACAGTAACTTTTTTGTTTGGAGTGAAGAGGAAATGGAGTGGAACAATTTTCTCATAATTTTTTCGATTATTCCTTAATTTTTATGGGTATGACTATGAATTCCAGTACCTTCCTCCCAGCGAGCATTGCAACGCGACAATCGAGAAGAGCTGTTGCACCGAGGTGCAATGCCACGTATTGTGAGCCGTTGATACCCTCGCCTTCTGCATTCTCGAAATAAGGATCCCAATCCGTTACTCGATGGTGCCTCAGTCGAGGAATCCGAAGTGGTGGCAAATTAGCAATTATCTCCTCTGCAACAGATTCATGAATGTTCAATGAGTTTTCACTGATTCCTCCTGCTGAAGTTATTAAAAAGTAAGGCTTTCATTTGGCTTCATCAACAATGTCGTTATTCTTTCATATTGAAACAACTAAAGATTGTAGTGTGTTGCAATTGCGATTAACATCAATTAATAATTGTAGGATCTAATTAATGTGGCTAGTATGTTCGTGCTGCTATTATAACAAATATATCGCTGATATATGTACCTACTATAGCGATATATCACCAATATATTTCTGTTATAACAATAAATTGCTGATATATCAGCAATGTAGCTATATATCACTGATATATTTTACTATAACATTATATCATCGATATAACGTTACAGTAAATATATCACGAATATATCATTACTATAGGAATACATTACGCGTATATTGCTATTACAGCAAGTATATTATACTATATTACTACCATAATTCTTGATATATTATCAGCATAATAACTAATACAAAATATATATCATTGCAGTAAACCTATCATTAATGAAACCTATCTAATAGACTATTAAATAATTTAGTAACGCATTTTATTCTCAAATTCAACCACGCAGCACTGGAAACTACTCGTACATCTCATACACGAAGCATATTCAGTTTCCAGATGAAACTGAATCCGATTCAGCTCCGTATAATATACGTAAAAACCCTTTTATTTTCAACGAAACAGCGCCTCGTAAATTTAAACGGCAAGTTCTCCGTGTACCGATTATATCTTCCTAATGAAAGGAAAATCGTTTTATCGTCCACGGAGCAACGTTACACGGCCGGAAATAAAACGAAAGCTCGATTCTAATTCCCGCGGGGCTACAATTTCGCCAAGGTTCTACCGTAAGCTGCGGACATCCGTCTTGCATGGCGGCGTCTTGTAATAGGATTCTCACGAACACGTCAGGCTTATGTATAGGGTGAGGCGCGAAAAATGCTAGCACGCCGTTCAAAGTAAATTGCACTCTCATTCCATGAATCATTCCGTGATCGTTGATTTATCAGCTGCTCCGTCGTTTGCTAACAACACTATTTGCCGCGGCGTAAATCACGAGAGCGCTTTATTAAAGTGTTATTAAAATACACCGTTTTATATGATTTACGGAGCCTCGAATAATTTTTCGACAATACCATTTGTTTTAATAAAACATACAAGATCGATCTAAACAAACTGGTTTGTGCAATTTTCGAAAATTTCGTTATCGGAAGCTTTGTCCATGTTTGCTGAAACGAATTGTTTCGTAAATTTATGTGGGGGCACGTTTTTATTAGTTGTGCTAGAAAAGCGTTGCTCATTGCGTTGGATTTATCGCGAAAAATTGATTTTTGGGAATTTTGTTCGTCGTAAAGGGGAACACAGTGTTTGGTATCGTGATTTTTAAAGTTTGGATTAACAGCAGAAGCGTATATTATCCTGGAGTTAATTAATACAAAATTAATTAATATCTCACAGTCAATGTTAAGAATATATGTACAGCAGAATACTGTAGAATAGGAGTATAGTAAAACACTATACATTGATTAGCATAAAATACAAATTTTAATTTATACCGTTATGCTTTATTAATTTTGTAATTTATTTTCTTTGACTTTCTGTCTATTAGTGAATTAATAAATTAATTCAGATTCAATGTTAGGTGTATACGTTATGTAAAAAAAAAAATACTGTCAGTGGATTCAATGTTAATACAAGAATAGTCAGTAGACGATGTACACGTATATTCTGTTTCCTCTTTGACCCGCTTTTCCTCAGCACCTGGAATAATTTCACCATTTGCACCGTTCTTTGGTCTTACCAGGACCGATCCTGATTGTTCTGGGATTTCGCGGTTTCGTCGCTTTGTCGCGTCGACATCGAGCGAAAAGCGATCGCATCTGAATACTCGAAGAAGCAAATTCTCCCCCGCAGCAGACATCGTTTGACGCTTGCTCGAATCGATTGTCCGTCGAGCTGATTTGATCTCTGCCACAAAGGTGTCTCGTTGCTGATCGAAGAAACTGGGAATTCGACTCAGTCGACGCGATACAGAAATAGAAAAGAAATTGCAAGCGGAGGAACGGAGTGTTGGAAGGGACAAAAAAGGGATTAGGTGTTCACAAGAAGACTAATGGACACAGCTTCGGCTACGGTTACTCAGAAAAGCTGTTATAAGAAAAAAAAAAAATAGAAAGAAGACCTTCTAACTGAAAGATTATTTTATCATAAATTTCGTAAAGGAATTGTGTTTATTCTTCCTGTCGCTAAATTTTTAGTAGACAGTAAATTATTTGGAATTTTTCGTTCGTAAAACATTGACCTATTCAAATACGTAAGTATTTGTGAAATTTTTATCGACGTATTCATATAAAAATTTTCAGGTTTTACACACAAGGTCGATAAGTATTAGTATTTGTATCGATAGATTGCTCGCGTTCCATGAACCACGGACTTTGATGTTTCTCGAGGTTCCTGAGGAAATCTCATGGAACCACTCGACGAACAATTTCGAGCTTCCCAAGAATTTTACTTTCCCGCATCGCCAAATATCGCTGGTGGAGCATTGATACGACGACAGTTTCGCTTGATGATCCAATCATTCGCTTCTGTTCGTTTCGAAACTCGTGGAAATTTTTGATGCATCAATTTGTGTACCATGTTCTTCAATTACTTCTAATTGCACTATAAAATTTTAATTTCGCTTCCAAAATGATATGCAGCGATTCATGAAGTCGTGCGAATTGTAAAGTTACATTTCTCAATCAAACACAATTGTAATTTTTATATTTAACTGTATGTCTGACAAATTTTCTTTTAAACTACTCGATTATTACTATTTTTCTTTTAATTGATAAACTACTACATTAATTATTACAATTTAAAGCTGTTTAGTAAATCGAAAATATAATGACTACATATATTTATAATACATGCTCCAAAGAAATATATGTAGTAGCAGACAAAAGTTTAAGACTGAAGGGTCAGAGAAGATTAATTAATTAATAATAAATAAGAGTATAAATAAAATTTGTATTCCATGCTAATGAATAAATAGTATTCTATCATAATGACAATAAAAATGAATAAATAAACAATATTTGCGAACCATAAAATTATGTTACACATTATTCTGTCGTCTTAAACTTTTGGCTGTTACTGTATATATGTATACATATTTCACTCATTGCTTTTTGCTCTTCTTTCATTAATTATTTAATAGCACTGTAATATTCTGAGACGATGGGCACTCGTTCCATGGATCCATGCGATGGGGAGGGTACAAAGGAGAACAGAGGGGATTGAAAGTAACCAGAGGTGAAGCAGCAGCAGCAGAAAAAAGGTCGAAGGAATCGTGATGCCATGGATTGGGCATGCCTCTTGACCTTCCGACCTCTCGTAGGAGGACCTTTCGCGTGGGCTTAGCCTCGAACAATTTTTCTGCTTCAGGGAACAGGAAATATAATTATGTGGCCGTGAATAGGGCAGAAGAAATTGCAAAAGTTAATACAGGGTGCGTCGAAACTTTGACCAGTCACGAGGACACAAGAAGACTTCATTTACAGAAATAACTATATCAAGGTGTTGAGAACTTTTTTTTCTGTGGGTGAAAGCATACTAGTTAAAAACGGAGAACATTACATATAAAGTAAGAATGAAAATACTTAATTAAGATTTTAATTTCGGTTCTACTTTGTTAATATACAATAATTATACTTAATTTTGACTAAAGATAGCGTGAAACAATTGTATAACTTATTGTTAGATTGCAGTCTCCCTATTTCTATGCTTGTACTACTTAAAATATTACTGTATCTAAGGCATACTTGAAAATTTATAAATTTTGTTATTTTATTTCACTGACTAGCAACACGAATACGAAAATTCAGTCATTTTGTTCTTTTGATAATTCCCTAGCCACTGCTGGCAAAATATTATCGGGAGCCAGTCGAGATGTTACTTTTTGAACTCGTAGTTGGCTTCGCCTGGAGAGTACGTCTAGGTCAATCCCTGATCTCCTTTCGGACCTCGGGGCCGAGATATCCAATACGCTCTTAGGCGAGCCTATAGACCGACGAAGGAAGTCCATTTTCGGGCAAAAAGAAAATTGTCCGGAACAACTTTGTAGGTTGAACGGAGAAATAGAAAAGGTGTCTATCTGGTGTGTGGGCGTCGTTGCGGACGAAAGCTTCTGTCGATCCTTTAAATTTAGATAGATCCTTCCGTTATTTCTTTCTTTAACCCATTAAGGACCAACGTTGCGTTAACGTAAACTTTTATATTCGGCATCTTCACAGATAATTCACCTCCTTAAATTTTGTTTTTCAATATTATTCGTTCGCAAAATTATTAATAAAATTTTTGGAATTTTCTTTGAATTCAGGTAAAAATTAAACGAAAGTCAGTATTACCATTTGGTTGTTTAGCTTCGAAAAGAAGTAAGTTAAAGACTTCTCAGAGAGTTGTGTTGGGCACTATGTTTACATATTCGTCGTTAATTAGTACTGCTGCCTAGTTCGAGATTTACTTTCAACTTTTTACAAAAATAAAGAGTTCCTCGGCGCCTAGTATAAACATTTGAACTCCTCTTCCTCAAGCTTTGCGCTTCCTGTCTATATTATGATACACATAGCTACAACTTTACTAATTATGAATCTATTTACCGTTCCTTAATTAATGAAAGCCATCTGTACTAGAAAGTGGTCGAAAGTTATTTTATATAATTATTGTATACTTTTATAAACGTGCACAACTTTTATGTCATCTTTCATAGAGTTTTTCTAAACATCTGCAAGGAATGTTTCCGTCAAGTAGTCTGTGCTTCATAGATCCATGCACTTTTACTTGCAAATCATATTTTTCGTGACACGTTTGGCTATCCACAGATTTATGGTTGACCATCACTCAAGCGATCTGTTTACAACCCTATTCCCCTGCACTCCTAAAAAACAGACTGGTCAACACTTTCAAAAAGTGCGACCAGCAAGTAAGTGCATGTGTGATCACTTGTGTGATAAGTATGACTATAAAATTCAACAACTTAATTAGCTACTGTATACACATATTTTTATTCCACGTCTGAACATACACGTACCTATACTACTGATACATTGTAATTAACGTATATCTGTTCGATTTAAAACTTCTTCCGCAATACAGTGACATGATATAGCTCGAAATAATCCTATCATATATCTTTTACCCATATTCATAAACCTTTCACCCTTACATCCCCTCCTATTAACCCTTTTGCTGCAAAATATTTCCGGTCGAAGTGCTCCACGTGGACAGGGCTCTGTTAGCAATTGTGTTACTTTAAATGGGAAATTGAAAAAATTGACGAACCATAATCAACGCGAGTAGCTTTCGACAGACGCATATATGCGTCCATAGCAGTCAAAGGATTAATTCCCTAAACAGAAGTAAGCAAGATAACGTTTGAAATCAAATTGTTTTAACTCATAGAAGGGGTTAACAGTTCGCGATTGCAATGAATCGTTTTCCCGTCAACCAGCGGATCGCAATTACAATTATCCGCTCTTTGTACTTGTGCATTTTTCCGTCGAGGCTCGATATCTCGCGAGAGGCCCCGCTTTGTTCCGTCCTCCGAGGGAATTACCCATCCGTTGTTGATTCGATTGTGCCCGGGTACTCGGGGTTAACGGAGTAGAGAGCCAAATGTCTTCGGCAATGAGCGCACCCTTCATCCCTACGTGCACACCCCCCCCCCCTGCACCGATCAACCGTACATCGTTTGACCTAAAGAACGTTTCCGTTTTCTTTCGTTTCATTCTACTTTCTTCCTTCGATTCTTCGGGAACACGTTCCAATACCAGCTGGAGGACGACAGTGTTTACGTTTAATGTGTTTTCGATGACAGTCTCGTTGTTCGAGGGATTAAAAGTGGCTTAGTGTTTATGAGCCTCGCTTGGGATACGCTCCCTTTAACCCTTTCGCTGTTGGCATCTGTGTCGCTGAATGGGGTCACTCGGTACAGGTGTAAGGATAGTGTGTTTATATATGGAAGGGTTTCGTCTGATATTTAGTTACTGTGTATTAAATCATAGTCATCATTTATGCAAATTATAAAGCGGAATATTTACAGTAGCGGACGAAAGATCAAGAGGAGAGGACAATGAAAAGCGTAGCTTTATGGTTTGAAAGTATTGCTTATGCATTAATTTTTATTATTATTAAGATTGAACATTATTTATCGATTAGCATAGAATACTATCATTTCTTATTAATTTATTTATTTATTTGTTCTTTGATCCTTGGGTCTTAAACTTTTGTCTGCTACTGTATGTATAATTTAAATACACGAGTTAAATTTAGGAATATAGGAAATATAGATGTAGCAGTCAAATATAGAAACTGCTACAATTTTGTATAATATTAAGCTTAAAAGTATAATAATATATTTAAACAGGTCTTCAATATAATTTAATTAAATAATAATTATTTTAAGAAATGTTAAAAAAGATTTTGAGAACAACTGTTACCACTTTGTTTTAGAATAATATTGTTTTACGGGCTTTCCATTTGTTTACCGCTCATGTTTTTCATTTCGCTTTGAACTAATTAGGAACAACTCCAGCAAATGAAGTGCTAACTAATGCACCAGGCTGCTGCAAGAAATTGTTCGCTAGCGGAAGAAAAATATAATTATATATAGCCACAGTGGAAGCACTTATTTCATTTTTGCTGCGAACAGGCCAGCGGTAATTTTTTTTTTAAATTACGTCCCAAGTAAGCGATTAAATAGACTATGCAGTGCGAGCGAATGAATGCATGCAGGTGGCATTCACGGGGAGACAAAGCTGCTTGAATATCCTAATTCCGAGTCAGTCCAGGTAAAAACAAGCACGAACAATTGCTATCCAGAATTATTAAAAATATTAAATGCTAGAAACACGATGAAAATGTTAACCCTCTTCGATATTACGTATTTTAAAGCATAAATACCACTCGTGAATCTTATTCAACTTATTCACCGTTTTATATTTTTCCTACATTTCCTGCAGTATTTCTTCTTCATAATAAATACCATAGAACACCCTTAAGTGATTCCACAATGTTATAAATACCATTCCTTGTTTCTATTAATAATTAATAAATCAGAATATCCGTTATCTGAGAAAATAGGAAGATAAATCCACTCCACTAAGTAGTATTCCCCAGGATTAGTCAGACGCCTGACGCTCCCAAGTAAAAGTCACTGATCTAAATCAGGCATAAGTACGTATGTCAGTTTTCCTTGAAAGTACAGTAGCAGATAAAAGTTTAAAACCAGAGGATGATGTAGAACATAGATTTATGGTATGCAAATATTGTTAATTTATTTTTATCGTCATTATGGAAGAACACTATTTATCAATTACCATAGAATACAAATTATATTTACCATGCCATTTCTTATTAATTAATTAATTTGTTTCCTCTGACCTTTGGTCTTAAACTTTTGTACGTTACTGTACCTATTTTCATCGTCATTATGATAAAGTACTATATTTATCAATTACCATAGAACACAAATTATATTTACCTTGCCATTTCTTATTAATTAATTAATTTGTGTCCTCTGACCGTTGGTCTTAAACTTTTGTACGTTACTGTACCTGCCACCCATTATATCTTCTCATAAAATTTATCACCGAACAACCATATTTAACGCTGTTTTTTCCAACTTACGTCCGTCATCGCGTTTCACGTCCATTCCCAGATCTATCATCAGGACGACGTTCGTCTAATCGACAGCGATCGCGAAATATTCATTAATTGGAGTCGTTCGAACAAAGCTCCGTGTCATTTACGAAAAATTCTCGTATGTGAAACCAGGACGCGAGCGAGTTTCGGTCCCGCGACCGAAAATTTCGCACATTGTCGCGATTCGACGACGCGCGAAAATGTTCATCGACGGTTCCCTCCCCCCCTCCCCCTTCCCCGCGCGATCACACAAGGTGGTCCGGCCCGAAAGAGCATTAATTAAGCTTCGCGTGTCCTTCGGGCATTCGAAACCTCGTGTACCGCCGGGGATGAAAAAAGAGGAGCGAAGTCGTTGCACGGATCTTTCATTAGCGCTAATGGGAAGCGGCTGAGCTCTCGCGCTGAAAAATCTCCCCCCCCCCCTCCTCGCGCGTCCGCGTTGCCACGCCGTGTTACAGCAGCTACCTTTTTGCGAGCAGATCAGGATTAAAGGATCGATCGAAAGTTTCGCGGTGATCGAGCCGCGAAATTTTCGCATTTGCTGATTAACAGGGGATGATTAGTGTTGCTGACGGTTTTGTACGGAAGATACACAGGGTGTGATGTTCTGCGGAAGCATGGTGGCACAAAAAAGCCATGAGATATGATATATACGGTAGCGAATTAAGACCAAAGGGTTAAAGAAAATAAATTAATTAATTAAAAACTGATAACAGAATAAATAAAATTTGTATTCTATGCTAAACAATAAATTATTTAATTAATAAGAATACCAGTATAAATAAAATTTGTATTCTATATTAATCAATAAATTAATTAATTAATAAGGAATAACAGTATAACTAAAATTTATATTCTATGTTAATCAATAAATAAATTAATTGATAAGGAATAACAGTATAAATAAAATTTGTATTTTATGCTAACCGATAAAGAGTGTTCTACCATAATGACAATAAAAATGAATAGATAAACAATATTTTCGAAGCATAAAATTATGTTTCACATTCTCTTGTCTGCACAAACTTTTCTCCGCTACTGTAAATTAATTAATTAATAAAAAGTAACAGTATAAATAAAATTTGTATTCTATGCTAATCGATAAACAGTGTTCTACGATAATAAAAATAAATATATGAAGAATATTTGCGTATTATAAAATTATGTTTGACATTCAAGGAATAGTAAACGTCTAAAAATCCTATACCATTCAATCGAAATAGTTGAAAAATCTGAAAGCTGATTCTATTCCAACGAACCGTTTGCCGGACTATTTTTTAATTCAGATTTCAAACGAACGGCTTTAACTAAGCTTCCGGGAGCACGTTAACCGTGAAACAATTCCTTACACTTTGTTTCGATGAAAATGTTTGAAATCGCTTTGTCGAACACGCGTGCACATCTTTCTCTGTCTCTCTGTCCCGACGATTCCCCGCGAATTTTCCGCGTTAACCGGTTATAACGCTCCATTTAGAAAATAATCACCGCCGTGTTCACCCGCAAACAAGTGAGTAGTCACGGTTTAATAATTCGTGCCGGCTTCTGAAAGCGGTTTCCCCAACGGTTCTTTGTTTATACAATGAATAGCAAATTGCTGGGTCCTTTATGAAGACAACAAATCGTCCCGCTTTAATATTTCCCCCCGCGCTTATAGTAATGGCCGGACATTGAATTTTAAAATACACCCGTTTCATGGCGGCCCTGTTTATAAATATTCTAAATGTCGTAATGAACGACAGACGACGTTCTTTTTTTTTTAGAAGTTCCAGCTGAAAGTGCGCCCGAAAGGCGATCATAAATTTGTGTACATTACGAAGACATTATTGTGAATATTTTATGCCGAGGGAGTAACAATTTTTTAGTAGAGAATTTTATTTCTTTTTAATGAGTTCTTTATAATTGCATAGTAAATTTCCTCGGAATTTCTCTCCTAAACTTTTATCCTCAGCCTGGGAAATTGTGTTTTTTTTTTATCTCTTACAGTGCACGAGCTTATGAGAAGAAAAATTAAATTAAATTTTTGTCATTTTATTTTCATAAATTTAACGGGTAATTTTCAATTTTGCATGTTATACCACGTAACGCTTTCTATTTATCAGTTTTCGGGGATGTATACACAAATTAATTCCGTAATTGTAATAATGGCTACATGAAAGATCATTGTTTCACGTTTAACCCTTTACATTCGAAAGGTGACTGTCGCTGCCAGTTTCAAAAACTCTCGAATGCAAAGAATTAGTAATGTTTAGTAAACACTCAACGTTCCCGTGCAAAGGGTTTAAATAGAGCAATTAAAAATTTAATTCCAGCCACTACAATTAAAGTACAGTAGCGGAAAAAAATTTAAGATGACGAGACAATGCGAAACATAATTTTTTAGTTTGTAAATATCGTTTATCTATTTATTTTTATTGTCATTATTGTAAAGCACTATTTATTCATTACCATAGATTACAAATTTTATTTATACTGTTATTCCTTATTAATTAATTAATTTATTTTCTTTGACTATTTAGTCTTAAACTTTTGTCTGTTACTGTAAATTTTCAGTTCTACGTTAATAATTGTTTTTTCTAACTAAAAATTTCCATCTTTCTGTATAATATAGACGAATTCAATTATTCCAAGTTTTTATATACAGCACGACTCAACGTTGAAATAGATAAACAACGTAAGTTTCCAGTGCTGCCAACCTGCACCATCAACCCCTAGCCGCATCCTTTACGCGGCTGTTCGCGCGTTTCTTTCGACAAAGCCGCGGTGTCTGCTTTCGTTTCTGGAATTTCGTGCAAGTTCGAGGCATCACCTGGCTCTTTCCCCGATGAAAAACGAGCCGCAAGACGAATGGTGGTCGCCCGCTTTCGCCATAAGGCAATGCTCGGAAACAAATGATGTCTTGGGGGTACATTTATTACGTGGCCGATGCAAGTTGCTGCGAACCCTCTGCGACGACCCCGATCGCGAGGTACTACGTTGACCTCGTTGAATGCATTGGTTGCAGACTATGGTGGAGAGGTAGGGAGGGGGGTGGAAAAAAGGAACGCAGGGGACAAAGGCTCCCACCCTTGTCGGCGCGATTCTTTCCGATGCAACGTTGCGCCGTCGCGACAGAGAAAACTCAGAGGGTTGAACAATAACGACGAGTAGGTGAATGAGATTACAGTAACTCATTCGTTTTTTCATATACAGTAGCGGATAAAAGTTTAAGACGACAGGGCAATGTAAAACAATTTTATGGTTCGCAAATATTGTTTATTTTTATTGATTTTTATTTTGCCATTAATTAATTAGTTTACAGTAGTGGGCAAAAGTTAAGGATGACATGACAATGTAAAATTGAATTTTATGGTTCCTGAATATAATTTATTTATTCATTTTTATCGTGATTATGGTAGTTGATATGCAAATTTTATTTATACTGCTATGCTTTATTAATTTATTTTTTTATTTTCTTTGACTCTTTGATGTTAAACTTTTGTCGGCTACTGTACCTATCTTTCGTGCTTTGAGAATAGTCGATACTTGAATTCAAGTAGTTCATGTTCGTACGAGTTACTTGGACTCAGGTACATGTTCATGACAGTTACATAAATTCAAGTTCATGTTCATACGAGTTACTTGGACTCAGGTACATGTTCATGACAGCTACACAAATTCAAGTTCATGTTCACACGAGTTACTTGAACTCAGGTTCATGTTCATGACAGTTACTCGAAATTAAGTGCATGTTCATACAAGTTACTTGAAGTCAGGTTCATGTTCATGACAGTTACACAAATTCAGGTTCATATTCACACGTGTTACTTGAACTCTGGTTCATGTTCATGATAATTACTTCAATTCAAGTTAGTGTGAATAAAAATTAGTTGAATTCAGATTCATGTTCACAAAACATTTCCTTGAATTCAAGTTCATGTTGGTAAAAGTTTTTGCTATTCAACTTTACGTTCAAACAGGTGAAGTTTCTGGATTTAAAATTCCTAAAATCACTTTTTGCAAACAATTCCGGTTGCCTTAATGCTTCAACCGAATAAAATGTTAAATTTACAATTATGGAATGGAATAACAAGCTGCTTCGCGTCACGTTGTTCTTAGCTGTCAGATAATGCTACGCGTCGTATACTAAAGGTGTCAGGCGTCGGTGTCGATGTTCCTCTGCTTCCTGCTACCGCTCCAGGCGCCACTCGATCCCGATTTTCCCCGCTTGAAAAATGACAGCAAAAAGTGTGGCAGACTCGACTTCGCGGCAGCCGCAAAGTGCAAGATGCTGCTACGTTGAGCCACGTCGTGAGCGCGTCCGAAAAGTGAGAATTATAATGATCGACAGGGTGAAGCTTGTACAGTTTGTCGGATACTGAATTGTTCAGGAAATTTTACTTTAATAACGATTGCTATTAAACCTCTATTAAACCTTGCATTTAATAATTGTAAATTTGCATTGGTTATTATTATTCAATTTTTCACATTTATAGCACAATAATTAAGCACCTAACGAGTACTTTAACAACGAGTATTTTATATTATATTAATTATTTAATAATTAATTTTAATTAGATTAAGGAGTAATTTTTTGTCTTAGAAAATATTCAGAAAATCACTGATAATATTTTGCATTTATATTCTTCTCCTTGACAAGTAACAAGTTGTGTTCCAATTAATAATAATGAAGTGTTTGCTAAACCTACTTGAAGATCCTTTTCAAGGTTGTGCTGATGAGTAATTATTAGCACAATGAATTCAATAGGTTCCATTCTTAATCAGTCAATATCAATTTGACCCATTTCCCCCGTTGGCCGATTTATACAAAGAAATTCAACAAATTTACACTCGATGACCTATTTTCGTCTACGAGAGGATTTATTTGCGGAAGTACGTTCAACTAGAAAGATTGTACGAACAAGGGCTTGAAGGAGTTCGGGGAGATCATTAGAATTCCGAGAAAAGTCTGCAAATGGAAGCATCAAAGACGTGTCACAGTAGCCGAACTTTTTTCCATTTACTTCGTTCACTCAGAACTTCTGTTACTTCATTTTTCTACATTTCCATCTGCAAGTACATAGAAGCTTCCTTATTCGAACGCCTGTTATCTGGAAATTGTACCCAGATATCCTCTTATCATGATAATGTGTCCCCTGATAATACTTCCTTACTATTAATAATTATAAAAATCAACGATAAGTTGAATATGGAATCCGCAAATATTTAAACAAATTATTAGTCTTCTTAACATGTAAAATAAATGAAATATGGATTAATATTTGTAGAGTTGTCTATATTTTTATCATTATTTATATCTATATTTATCTATATTTAGAATTGCCTATATTTATATCATTATCTATATCTATAGTTATCTATATTTAGAATTGCCTATATTTATATCATTATCTATATCTATAGTTATCTATATTTAGAATTACCTATATTTATATTACTATCTATATCTATAGTTACCTATATTTATATTACTATCTATATCTATAGTTACCTATATTTAGTATTACTTATATTTATGATTACGTCCTATATTAATATAATTTTCTATATTTATATTTATCTCCATCTAGAGCTGTCTATATCTGTGGCAACCTATAGGTACAGTAGCAGACAAAAGTTTGCGGCCAAGGGGTCAAAGTGAAAAATTCAATTAATTAATAAGAAATAATAATTTAAATAAAGTTTCCATTCTGTGTTAATCAATAAATAGTTTTCTACCATGATGACAATAAGAATCAGTAGATATACAATATTTGCGAACCATAAAATTATGTTTTATATTGTCCTGTCGTAATAACTGTAAGTCGTTAGAAAACGTTTTAATCCATTCATCGAACGTTGAGGTTGACGAAAATAAATTCCAACCTTGATAGTGGCCTCCGTTATAAATAAATGAATGGATGAATGAATTGTGTAACAAGTGACGTTGAAACGAGAATGCCAGCCACGATCATTTCCTTCGAGTTGAGCAAACTGAAGCGGCCAAAATTTCGCGCCTGATAGTGAGCGTACGTAGGTTTACACTACTTGGAACTCTCTATCGCACAATATATATAGGACGCCGTTCTTGATGTACTTCCTTGATTAAGCAAAGTTCGTATCGGGAAACCGGGAAGCTCGAAAGTTGGCGTCGGCCTGAGGAAGATACGTAATTACATACCCGTGTGCACCAACTGATCTATGTCGCCTAGTTACTATCGCTGCACGTGCTCCCAACTTAAGGACCCGTTTCTACCGTAACCGTTGTTGCCTCTGCGTTGTAACGATTGTTTTAGAACAAATGGGAATTGTTTAGGGTGAACCGGAATTTATACCTTGGCATAAGCTTGCTTTGCTTGATATTATACCACACAGAAACATGAAAAAAATGACACATGAATAAACAGTCACAAGAGTAGACAATACCAATACAAAGAATGGAAAAAGTTTAAATAAGAAGGATCAAGATAAATTATTGCTTTATTAGTAGATAACTATTAGAACAGAGATTGCATTCTGAGGTTTAATAACGAAAGAATCGCTTAAACAAATAATTCTCTTACTTTGTTGTAAAACGGGCTGTTTTATTTTATTCGAGTGGACTGTTTTAATGATCCAATCTGGAAAATGGGTGAGCTTGTTTATGTAGGCTGTGCAGAGGGGTGCTCAGATTGTTTGTGAACAGTTGCAAGGAATACACAGAGAGGTTTGCCAATTAGGATGTTTTAGTTCGCAGGTTTTGCTCTAGTTGGAAAGTTTACTTCCTGGCAAGTTCCAGAAATGCCAGCGGTTTATCCCTTAAACAGTTCTCAACGTGAATTTACATTCTTATCTATCCTCTTCACACGTTTAATTATATTTCACTTTTAAACGCGAACAGTATACGATCACCACAAATTAAAAAGGAAACTTTCTTATTCATTGCCACCACTTATCTTCATTTAATGTCTAATACCATGCCATCGAATTTTAAAGTAATATCACCATATAAATTGAAATTGTATTAATTTAACCCTTTATCTGACAAGCATTGAAATTTCAAATAAACAAATTTGGGAGTTATCCAAGTTAAGTATATATGCTTAAGCATATTAGTATTAGTATAATTTTATTTATTATTTAATTTATTAGTATAATTTATGCAATGGGCATAAATAATTAGGGCATGTTACTCTTTCACATGTAAGCTGCTAGAAACACATGTTACTTGAGGTCAACATTACCAGATAAAGGATTAATAACATTGCAGTTTCAATAAATTCTAAAAGAACAATTAATCGCTTAACTCTTCATATTTATCAATTTTTTCTACCCTTTTGCTTTCTATAATTAGTCGACTTGAATCAATTTTAAGCGAAAGAAAATATACACAATTTTCCCGTCGACTGACCAAACTTGGCAACGAATCCAAAAGCTGCTGGACACCCTGTATAACAGACAGTCGTATACCAGCGGAAACAGAAACATACGTCGATCATGTTAAAGACTTAATACGTCGTCAGAGCGATATGGAAAACGTTCGCTGCTTAACGTAGACTGATCCATTGTGTTCGACGAGTATTTTCGTCCGTCTGCTCGTTACGAACCGATGGCTTGTTCCACGGTTGTTCGTACTGTTGCTGCGAATCAACGTGAACCAGAGCGAACACGTTTCGCGTTTGCACGATCGAGGAATCGATGGGACCAGCGAGACTGGTGGGAGAGACCGTATGCAATGGAATGCACGAAATTTCAGCCTCCACGTGTCTACGCATCGTTTGAAGTTCGATCGTTTATGAGAATCGTAAGTCCTGCTAGGTATGCGTACGCTCGTATCTCTGCTTTCAAGGATAACCGGCTGAAAGTTACTGTTCTCGCTGGCTGTCTGACCTGGAACGTCTGTTACTACTGCGGTGTACTGTAACCGCGATTTTGAGACCCACGGGAGGGTTAACGTTTGAAATTAATGTTTAATAATTGTGGAAGGTGATTAATAATATTATCCATTATTAATTTTGTTAAAATCAATTGTTTTCTGAAAGTTCTTCTGCTATGGATGTCTCATTGTACGAAAGAACCAGGCAAGTCGCCTAATTATCTTTCCATGTACGAAAGTTACAGTAATTACTGTTCTAAACGCTTCACCTTTATTGTAAAATAATAAATATGTGTAAAATAATAAATAATAAAATATGTAAATAGTATTGTATTAGTATTACAATATTTGTATTATTTAATATTAAATGTGTAGAGAATTGTAAAGTGAAAGAATTTTAATTGTTAATGAATTAAAGTAATTGATAAAATAATAGTAAATCACATTACACATTATTAACATCTTTTCGTGATTAACTTTCCTTCATATCCTATTTTTCTGACCAAGCTACAAATCTACTCTCGCATCTTAATGTTAACCACACCTGTTCAACAAATTCCAGGAAAAGTGGTTAACAAGGAAATTCAAACACAGGCATCAGAGTACGGTCGTTTCGTCGTGTACGTTGCAAATATTATTTCACCGCAGACAATTAGTCAGTGGCTGTGAAAAAAAGCGTTTGCACAGAGAAGAGTCCTTCGTGTAACCCACTGGAACGTACCTGGCGACAAGCTGCGAGCTCAGCGATCGCTATCGTCTTGATTTAGCGACAGAGCGCAATAAGCTAATGTAAACCGATGTCTGACCAACGGCTGACTTTATCTACTTCGCTCGCCGCGCTCCGTACGTCGTCGAGTCGACGGGTCTGCGAAATTGTTCCGGAAACGCGATACGTCAACAGGGACGAGCACGTGAGGAAATAATACTTTCACCTGCGAGGGCTGCGAAATCGCCTGCAAATGGCCGCTAGAATGCGAAACGGTAATTATGCGAAAAAACGGTTGTTCGCTAGTGTCCTCATTTTTTTTTTTTAGCTGGATCGATACCACATGGCGAACAAACGAAAAGCGTGCTGCGATGTGAAGCTAATGTTAATTATTAGCAGTGAATTTGATGAAATACAACAATTTTTTTGAATATTTTATGAAAGTTAGCAAGAGAAATTTAATTTATACTTATACATTAAACATTGCGAGCCTTTGATTTCTAAATCCTTGAACTTTGAGTTTCACAGAATGAATTTTCAAGTAAAAAGTTAAGTTCTTAAGTTTCAATTAAATTTTCACAAAGTATCAATCTACTATACAATTTACAAATTTCATATAAGAGTACATTAACCCCTTGACGTATAATGACGTCTGGGAGATGTCAAGATGTTTTGCAATGTTTCATACCAATTTATTAACTATTAATTATATTAATTAAATTATTAACCACTAATTTATTATTTCTGTTCCTAAGCTTGCACACAACTGTTCATTTGAGCCAATTTAAATAGTATTTTTCGAACGCATCAAATTGCGTTTTATTTGTATGTCAATGGGGTTCATTCGTTCATACTAAGTCACTTCTATGAATTTTAGAATTTTAGTCTTTCTATTGGTACCTTCAAGTTTAGAATTCGAGCCATTCGCTTAATTTGTACTTTAACAATGTCCTCTCGCCTCGTTGTGGCGTTCCAAGTTAAACGTACAGAGTGGTTGATAAAAGAATTTGTCTAGGAGCTTCCGCTGGCTGTCATGGATGTGTACGGTCGAAGAGTTTCGAACAAACCGAAAATCACGATTCGCAGTTGAGTTGTGCGCGCGGTTATCCGACTTTGTTCACTGCAGCGAACAGAGACACGACAGTGGACACTTTGCAATCTAAAGAGACTCCGATGCTATGGCCACGGGCAAGTTGTGGCTGCGACAATGACCATTGTGTCGTGGGATTCCCTCGACGCGGAAAGTACGCCTACTTCCATTGGCAACACCACTAAAAACCCTTGTATCACATATATTGCATACCGGTGGAAAAAGCGTTGGATTTTAATCAACTTTGGTGGTTATTTTTTCATCGAGGAAAGTTCACGAATTGAGCACTTTTTTGTCGAGCTTGTAGCTATAAATTACCCCAAATATTAATAAATACAGATACATCCAAGTATCTATAGGTGTAGATAACCTATTTATATAGTTGTCTATATTTTTATCACTGACTATATCTATAATTACCTATATTTAGAATTACCTATATCTGTGGTTATTTACACGTCTATATTAATATAATTTTCTATATTTATATTTATCTCCATCTAGAGCTGACTATATTTATAGCAATTTATAATTTCCTACAGCTATCTATATTTAAAGCTCTTTATGTCTACAGTCATAAGGGCATTCAATTTTTTATATATATATTTATAATATATATTATAATATTTATAAATATATATTTATATATAGTTATGGATATAGACAATTATACATGTATTAATTCATGTATCAAAAAAATATTTAGAATGACAAAATTCTGTTTTATTGCTCTCTCAGTATACGTCAAACTTTTGAGCAATACTGTACTAAGCTGCTCGAAGGAACAGCAATTCCTCTTGTTTAATTTCTCGCAGACAGGAACGGAGAAAAGGAGTTGGCCGAACAAATACTTATGAGAAAGCAGTGTACGCCTGAATGTCCACCGGTATTGTGAAAAATGTCTAATATATCGACTTGCTGGCTGGGTACCAGCTGAATTATCAATCACTATCACTACCGATGAAAGCTGGCATTAATCCTTGAAAGCTTCGACTCCGGGAGGGCTTTCAGATTTCTTTCGTGGCCACGTAGACGGTTTCCTTCGTCGTTCACGAACTTGCCTTTAAATGTACAACTTCTTGCGCTGTCGGAAGCCCGAACGTTGACTTCCTCCCCATCGATTTGCACTCTAGGACCTCGTGATCTTAGCCACGACGGGGCGGCTACTTGAAAACTTCTGCTCAACCAAGTGTCTTTCATCGATCGAGTTAACCAGCGAAACGTCTGCTCGACTACGCTGTGTGATCAATGCAGCGATGTCACTTGACGCAATTGCTAGATATTCAACTCATTAATTTATGCTAATTAACGAAATTTTAGCTTGTTAGGTTAACAAGTTCACGGTAAGCACTAGAATATGAATATTGCGGTAATGAAGTTGTATAGTTATTTATGCGGTAAAGTTTACCCTTAAAGGATACATCTCGAAATATAGAATATATATTTAATCAGTACACATAAATTATAGAAATATATCACCAGTACAGTGATATATTTAAAATATACAAATATATAAATATAGCACCAGTACAGTAATATATTTAAAATGTACAAATATAGAAATATATCACCAGGATATATCTGACGGATATATTTCAAACACAGCAATGCGTTTAATATATAAAAATACGTTTAGAATATAGAAATACGGATATAGAACTATTTAGGTCTCTCATATAAATTTATTCTGCCTATTCCGTGCCTGGGTCACATGTTCCAGGTTCCTGTTACATTTTTCCAAGCACAATAACAACAATAAGACGATCTGTCCATTCGATAAGTTTTTCGTTGCTCAACTACATGGTAGTTTGACGCAAAAGGTCTGACCGAGATTGCAAGTCCTTCATTTCATGTGTTTAGCGTAATGTGGTGTATCGGTGCAGTTATTTTTCCGTGGCTACAGCGAAATTACATCGTATTACCGTAAGTGGCGCTTTGAAGAAATCCATTCTACTGAGATTGGACTTTCATGAGGATTTGGGGGTAGATAGTCCCTCGGCTAACAGTAAGCAGCCAGCCATAACCAGCCAGTCGGCTACCGTCGCTCGTGTAACGATTAACCTGCTCTGGTACCCATTCTGATTACATATGATTTACGCTCCATCTGTTTGTGCGAATGCTCAAAAAATTGTTTGGACCGCAGAGATCGATAAATGATTTTAAAGTTTACTATTCACGCTTTAAATATATCGATAATATCATCAAAAGGATATTATATCGCTGAATATATCGTATAACCTGAAAATATACTTGATATATCACTGACTGTATCATATAACTCGAAAATATATTTGATATATCACTGATACTCTTGCTCCTTTAATTTAATTTTACTGAAACTGAAAGCTCAAATTTTAATCAAGGGTACAACGGAGTTGAGATTCCTTCTTACCTAATGGTGATTGGCGTAAACCTACGAGGGTGCCGGACTTCGAACGGGGATTATGGGATTGGAGGGACGCCTCCCAAAATTAAGGATATATGTATCGTTCCAGAACTCTATACCATATACACTATGAGGAAACTTTGTGAAGTAAATTACATGGAAGGTTCACCCGAAATTCGCTTGGTAAACCCTCACTTAAATTATCACGATGCTCATAAACTTTCAAGAATGTCTCGGTTAGATGAATGAGATTCCAGTGAATATGCGATATAATATGGTCTAAAATAATTATATATTTATAACCTGGTATAGTTCAATACAGTTCAATACTTACAGCTTGATATAGTTATATATTTGTTGACTTAATATAACCTACTATATCTCAATACTTATAGCTTGGTATAGCTATATATATATATATTAACTTAATTATAATCTACTATAGCTATATAATAATAGCTTGGTATAGCTATATACTTGTTGGCTTAATATAATCTACTATAGCTATATAATAATAGCTTGATATAGCTATGTGCTTATATCCTAATATAGCTGGCTATATTTACATACTTATAGCTTGATATAGCTTCGTATAACTGTGGCGTAACCTACTTTCGCTATTTTCCTTGAAACACATGAGTAGTCGAAACTTCTGCCCAGTATTGTACAAGCAACCCTTCTAACTGAACGCAATTAACAAACGGTAATTTGCAACGTGAAACCGCCAAACGGTAGATAGCGTCCAAGTGGATTTCGAAGTCGTTTATGCAGGCTTCCTGTTTCGTGGTCGATTAATTACCGAATTTCGCTCGCAGACCGTGAGAACGAGGGCGTCGACGGAACGAGAACTGACCCGGAAAAAAGAATGTTCGAGTGATGATCGGTCTGATGCCGGTACGAGAGGTATTATGGCGCTTGAATTATTATCGAACGTTGTCAAAGGATTGAACCCCTCGACGCTGTGGGGAACGAAACGCGGTCATAAATGGGTCCGAGCGCGAACGGCCGTAATCCTGGGACGAAGCAGCGTGCATAAATAGGCGGGCGAGGATGGCTTTTAACGGCTTTCCATAAAAAGAGAATATCGGAAAGGAGAGGCCACTTTCCGCGACCTTCGTGCAGTAATTTTTACTTCGTTTTCAGCTTCGACGTTTAGAGATATATAGCGCTTACGTACAACAGCTACTGAAATATATTTGCCAGACGTTGCGTTTGTTTTAGCGTTTACGGTGGCGTTGAAGAATTGCAGAGCTGGTGAACAAATTTTTTTAATTCAAAATTTTTAAGGGCTTTCGCGTACTCAAGGGGTTAATAATAAATTTCTGAATTTGATTCGTACAAAGTTCACTCTACAGCAATTTACAAATTGTAAGTTGATACTGATAAGGATAAAAAAATTACTGATTTAATGTTAACAAGTAACTTTAGATGCATCCATCAGTAGTATAGACCCTCGCCTGGTCAGACACAGCAGCGAGCTCCCCGTGCTCATTTTAACGTATAAAAAGAAATATATTTTTTAAGTTTCGCGTACTAATATATACACAACAGGTACAGGATTCGTGTTAACAAGTTAAAATAAAAAATTTCCAGCGAAAACTTATCGTTAATTAAACGAAAAGAGAAAACGTTCGAAACGAGAAAAGTCCAGGCGATTTCGATGTTAAATGTCACAATCACCGCGGTTCCCCAGGGTATCAACCGAGGATTTCAGTTGGTTAACCGCGGCTACAACTTCCGGTCGACGAGGCGACAAATCATGCGTACCTCTACGCGTCGTTCGGATAAATTCTGGCGTCGAAAGTGGCGTGCTAGCGCCGATATATTTCTGACGCTCGAGTGGCACTCTGTGCTCGAGCGAACGATCTCATCAAATGCACGCGATTTGCATACATGCCCGGGGAGTAGGTGATAACGCCCTATACCGAGCGACTCGTCCACGGGAACTGGATCTGACCTTACAATTTCATTTGCGACAGTACTACTCGTTACCATTCCAGTTCGCTTACGTTTCGCCTCTGTGTACCATCTGCCGGAGGAGTGCAACGTCGAACCTGGTTTGTGACTGGATCCTAGTTACGTTTGAAGAAATTTCGCTTCTACCACTGGGAGAACGTATGATCATGCCAGCATTGGAACTTTGAATATTGCTTTATGCTGATGCTGTGTGTGTGTATCAGACGAATCACTATTGGAAAACGTTTAACGGATTGTGTATTAGATGTGCAAGAATTTTTATTTAAGGATGTTTAAGAATATAATTTGTTACTTTATACAGTAGCTGACAAAAGTTTAAAACCAAACGGTTAAAGAAAATAAATAAATTGCTTAGTAAGAAATAATGGTATAAATAAAATATGTATCCCATGTTGATTAATGAATAGTGTTCTATCATAATGACGATAAAAATCAATATCCCTTGTTGGACACGATATTTGTGATAATTTAGAAAAATTTCCCTCATGTATCTCACGTTGCTTTGAAATTATTTTGAATTGCGAATTTAGAAGGAATTTCCGTTATGATCGATAATGTAGGAAACTGTAGTGAATCTTACATTCTCACGTATGAACATGGGAATGCTTATAAAAAATTTCAAGTGCAGGCCGTCCCATAATTTTCTCCCCTTTCTGTGCTTCCTTTCTGGAGGAAAGAATTCAGGTCGAGCCAGTGAATTATTTTACATTTAACCGATCTGAGAAAAACCACCCTTCGGAACGATTTCCAACTACTAGAGAATAATAATTGCTGTTAGAATAGTTTCAGTAAAAAAAAAAGTGTGAAACATGAAACCACATTCTCGAACACTCGGAAAAACTCACCCTCACATTTCTCACGACCGGCAATTAAAATTTTATATTTTCCCACGTTCTTCACTTTAGCACGCATTAATTGATAATTTCCCGAATATTTTAATATTGCACTACGATAACGCTGAAACAATTTATTTATGCGAAAAATAAACGGTCAAGGAATATTCACAAACATGGTTTAAAAATTCGACAGAATTCTTCAAACTTTTAGTTTACCCCAGAATTAAGAAACTATCACGTAAGAATTGAATCCCATTGAAAACTTTTCTCGCTAAAACCAAAACCCCATTGAAAGATCAAAGTTTGGTAATATATACAGTAACAGACAAAAGTGTCAAAGAAAATAAATTAATTATTTAATACGGAACAACAATATAAATAAAATTTGTATTAAATGTTAATCAATAAATATAGTGTTCTACAATAATGACGATAAAAATGAATAGATAAACAATATTTGCGACCAATAAAATTATGTTTCACATTGTCCTGTCAGCTTAAACTTTTGTTCTACTACTGTGAATAGCACAGTTATTTATTCACTGCATCCAATCACAAATTCTCACTTTTTTCCACCTTATTCTCAATTTCCGAGATCAACGATCAGCTCTCATATAAGCACTTCATTCACCAACATACTTTCGTACACGTTTCATCCGACCTAACACGTTCTTTGAACGTATCACCTAGCAAAACCTGTCGTGTGCTCGTTTTGAACCTGTCGTGAATTTAATTACACCTGTCCGATTAATTGCGAATGTCCGCGTCGCGTCCCGGCCGTCGACGATCTAATCGACGAAGAAAAACGGATCAAAGCGCAACGTGACTATCTTCCTTCGTTTCCTGGGCCGGTCAATACCGAATTAATTGGAATCACTCGTCGAGCCTGGAGCTGGACGACATCGAGAGATCTGCAATTAAAATTTAGCCGTTGTCGTCACGAATTCGTTCTTTTCGAAACATCACCATCTCCCACCCCTCTCACCACCGTTTTCTTCGTCCAATGAGGTTGAACGTCATTTAATCGTGGTTATCGAAACTTTTCTGAGTCATTTCGTTACTCCTTTTGGTTCCTCGTTGTTTCGATGACGATGGTTAACGAGCTAACGGTTTTGTTTGCAAGGATCTAGGTGTGTGGATCGTTAGCTGCGATTGCAATGGTGCAACAGGGTGTTGAGGGACAGAGGCTCGCTTGTAAGGTTGACGAATCGTTACTGGAAGTTTGAAAAAGGATTGAAGTTCGGAGGAATTAGATTCGGGGAAGCAAATTGGAAGCTTTCTATTGTACTTGAACACCTTTATTTTTGTGTGTTTTAATGGCAACGGGGAAGGGGTTACAAATATAACGGCGAACAAAAGTTTAAGACCAACCAGTCAACGAAGATATATTAATTGAGCAAAATTTGTATTCTATGCTAATCGGTAGATAGTGTTTTATCGAGGATCAAATCTTTAAATATTGTATAATACGTTAAATAAATTACAGGAGAGTCTAATTAAAAGGAGGTATATAAAGATATAGGTCAAAGTATGTGAAAAAAATATACAGAAAACTTTTAAGTATAGTATAGTACGTTAAATAAGTTACAGGAAAGTTTATTTAAAAGAAGGTATACAAAAATATAGGTCAAAGTTTGTGAAAAGAGTTACCGAAAAATAAGCAAAAATCCGTACCAAAATTTATACATAGATCAATACAAAATTTATGTCATGAATTTGTAAGAAATATAAAAAAAAAAAAATACATGAAATTCATGCAGATAATTTATTCAGCAATATCATAATTCATAGAATAGGTTTAATTCATTTGTATTCAGGAATGCACGCGTGGGAAATTAAAAAATCTTGAAATCGCCAGTAGAGCAGGTCGACGGAATCTCAGCCTATTAACGGAGTCCACGGAACGGAACTCGTTAAACGACAGACTCTACTTTCACCGTCCGGCTAAGCGGGCCAGGCTTAATCAGCTTTCGTTCTCGTTCCCATGAAGCTCCGCGTCCACGTGTAACCCTGGCCGAAAGCAAAGCGATTAACCGGTTGAATTAAGGGCGATGATGCTGGTATTCAGAGCGAGCACGATTCCACGAATTATTCATCGCGGCGAGGTGTTCTCGTTCGTTCTATCTGTCCACTATTGTCCTTGCTTTTTAGGCGACAATTAATTTCGTCGAAATTCGACGGAAGCTCGTTTCGCCGAGCGAAAAACCAGCTCGGTCACGTTCCTCTCGCTAACAGGATTGTAATTCTTATAATTATTTTATGCCGTCTCTTTTAATTGCGATCCGTTTAATTCACGAGAATATTGTCGCGATTGCATCGAGAATTTCGTCCGGATACAATATTTTCGAACGTGCACGCTGCGATCGAGGCTCGTATTGAACCGTTGCAGTGGTATAAATTAAGAATTATCAGACAAACCTTGTACCAATTGATAATGTGGTACAGTGCCAATTAATTATCGAGTGTACCTTCGATTGCATTAATTAAATAAACATTTACACGGTGAAATATTGTATTGTTCCAATCGAAAGGTATTCCTTAAAACTACTGAAAGTAAGATTTTTAATTTTGTGTAAGTTGTTTGAATGAACTAATGAATCATGTATACTTCTGTTCGCGTTAATTCCTCGTTCTCACTTTTCGGCTTCAATATTCCTTTTTTCTCGTTTATCCGCGATACAACTATTAAGGTGGTGTTAGCAAAGAAATTAAGCGTCGGGAGAAAAATGGTTGCTGAATTGTTCATTCAGAGAAAACTTTTTTTTCGATATCGAAAAATGTATATATTACGATTTCACCAAAAATTGTGTCACTAAATCGTACAAAGAGAAGTAAAAACGGAAGAATTGAATTCAGTAGTTCATATTTCATGCCACGTTTCACCGCACAGTGTATTGTGAATTAAAACCACTTCGTGGGCTCGTTCTGTGTGGAGTATTGAAAATTCAGGTTGATTAATTATTTCACCGTTCCCCCCAATCACTGGTCGAGATTGAAGCCGCCAATTTCCCGTGAATTGTAACAGTCTGCCAACGAAGTCGATTGTAACGCAACTTCGAATATTCAACGTTCGTCGAAAAAAAATGAGCAAGAATCTGCTTTGGCGTACGACAGAAGTTCGAACCGTTAAAATACCTTTCGTGTGACGACAGTTGTCGACGGGGCCTACAGAACGGCACACAAATTTTCAGCGGAAATCCCACGCCTGAGATTGAAGGAAATACCAGGTGAGCCGTGGCGGCGTATAGGACGAAGCTTTGCCTTTCGGCGCCCCTGACGCAGAGGGGGAGCAGAAACGGAGCACATAAAATGTCTTTACAATTCGTCTCGCTGCCATCTTAACGTCGTGCCTTTTTCTCTGTCTCCTCGTATCTGTCTATCCACTTATCTCTAACTTTTCACGACGAAGCTTACCGATCTCACCGCATGCCTCGCGTGATCTTCCTCGATTTTATGCAGTTTTAACTTTTAGACAAGCTTGGTGTGCTCTAAACAACGAAGCTGATCTCACGGTGGAGTTACAAAGTTTACTCGAAGAATGAAAAAGGAGAAGGACTGTTTATATTAATTAATGAGTTTTAGATGCAATAAAGTATTTGTCTGTGAAAGCAACCCTACAACAAGGGTGCAGCAATGTATAATAAATAATTCTTTATGAATCTTAAAATTCATAAAATTCATAAAATTATGTTCTGTATTGTCCTGTAAACTTAAACCGTTGTCTACTACTACTATATATACATACACTGATAGTCACTAACTATGTTTCATTGCTTGCAAAAGCTTTTACCCGTTGCATCCCACAAATCGATCTCTAAGGTCGATTCTCACAGACCGGAAAAGCCCATCAGTATTTTGCAGTAGAATAATTGAGCCAGGTTAGGCGATTAATTGCTCCGGGAAACAGAATCCACTATCCCGTTCTAATATAATAAACGACGCAAGGGAATAGAAAGTGGAAGAGTAAGGAGGTGAGCACGTTTAATTACCCGCCACCAGAAGTTGATCAGCGTGCACAGTTAGGCCCTGAAACTGGAACCAAACGTGGTGGTGATTCGTCTAGAGAGAAAGTTTCGCCAAACTTTCTTGCCTCGGGACCGCTCGAACCTGCGGCCACCGTGAAACTTCCTTCTCGAAATTTTACGACATAACTTCACAGCATTTTGCCACTGTTGGCACTAAATGTATGTGACGGTTTACTGACACCGTTGCTGCCGAGGGAGGAGAAAGAAGTATAAGCGGAAGGTAGAGGAGGCTGATCAAGTACACAAAAAGATAAATACGTATAAGTAACAAATGTGAAGATAAAGTGGTACAAAACATAAAACAGAAAAGGGTAAAAAGTTGAACACCTATCACGTATCTTAGTAATGAAACTGTAAAGTTTATAAAAAATAGAATTAATTAGTTTGACCTCTGGGAAGCTGAAATGGGGAGGTAAATAAGGATAAAAATCAGTATGAAAGAGGGAATGAATAATGAATGTGATAATTTGGCAATGATTGCTGTGCTATTTATATCGTTAGAACAAGTATAAAGTTAAAGCCAAGATTCGTCACGGGTGTCTTGGCGAAAGGTGTAGAGTGCAAGCTTGTAAATCTTGGTGTTCCAGGTTCGATTCTCCTTTGGGTCGTATGGTGTTTTTTCCTTGAACTTTACAGGTTTTCCTGAAGGTAACGAAAGGAAAAATACGAAAGTAGGAAGGAAAACAAAATGGTAGAAGGAAATTCAGAGTAGGAGAAGAAAAAAGAAAAACCAAGGAAAATGATGAAGCAGAAGAAATATGGGAAAATGAATGGGGGAAAATAATAGGAAAGCGATAAAGAAGTAAAAACTGGAGAAAAATGAAGTTGGAAGAAACTGTAGAATGAAGACGAACAGAAAAGAGAACGTATTGGAAATGGCAAAGAAAGAAAAAGAGGCTGAAGAAAAAAAGGTAAAACGAATGGATAAAAAGAAACGAAGAGAAAAAACAGAAATATAAGGAAAACAATTGGAAAATTGGATAGGAGGGAAGGGAGATTTAGAATTACACGATTCCTTTCAATACCTAATATATAATATTCTATAGAAAATTTAGGTTTCAACATTGCACATCATAAAATGTACATTTACTAGATACTCATGAAACTTCCGTCTGTCTCGCAATGCAGTACAATAAAGCCATGTGTTGCATTGTGTGTACATCATTCCGAATCCTACATAGTAATATGACAATAGGTACCGTTTGCAATATGTAATTACTTGCACATTCAATCAGGTTCCTTTGAATTACCGAGTTTGAATTCCTGAATGCAGTACAAGGAGTTGTTAGATTCGAAGTGTTTAGCACGCAATCCTGTGCAATGAATTAACCGAAAGTGTACAGCTGCATGTAAATTCCAATCCATCATAATTTATGAAAGCTCTCAATGTAAAGTTTCATCCATTTAATTAAAAGTTTCAGCGGGAACGAATTGAACAAATTTTAATGGCACACCTGTAGCACCTGGGAGCACACATTTTCTCGCCTCCACATTTTTTTCGTCTCTTATTAGAACGGTAGAGAACAGAATCGCTCGCTGAATTTCATAACTGAACGAAAACAACGTGCACGGGCTGCAGTATCGCTCGAAACTTTTCTAATTTGCGTCGATACTGTATAACGAGATTCAGCTGCTCTAAATAACAGTTAATTGTACTTAGCTTTCGCCTGCGTAACTAGCTCCAACACCAGCTTTTTCACGAGGTGGATGACAACGGTAAACTCTGAACATAATTAAAACGGAACGAGTGTCACTACTTTTTTTTTAATCCTGTGCCGTACATAATATTCTTTTGTTCTCTATGCTCTTATGAAGCTCAAACGATTGTAAGCTACAAAGGGTGTAGAAACTTATAAACTTCGATAGCTTGCAGTACTCTCAGATATTATTGTAGGGATGTAATTTAATTGCATTTATTGCAAAATTAACTAATTGTAGGTTCAATTTTACGTAACGTCTTTTGTTCTATTACACCTGAGAGCAAATCGAGAATGATATATCACAAAATACATTGAAAGAAATAGATTATACGTTGCTGTTCCCTTTCTCTTTGGGTGCTGGAGAAAGAACTTCGAAGCAACATTCGAAACAGTCTAGCCAACCTAGATTCGTTCCATTTGCGACCTCAGAAAAATTGGTAGTGCTTAAAGCAAATAAAGAACCAGTTTAAATTGCAGTTGTTTCATTTGCTGCTTCTGTTAAATTACTATCACACATTCAAGATTGCCGATACTTGTTTAGAACTGTTCTTTTTGTCACTGAAACTGGCGAACAACACGTAAATGAACAGAAATTAAATGGTTACACAAAAAGTCAAAAATATAAACTTTTAGATGCTTCTAAGTAAATTATTTTTCTTTCGTTATGGTATATTTTACGACAGCTGCTGTCTGTGGCGTGCATAGCGCGACATACGCTTTCCCGATCACCACGATATCGATTTCGTGTACCTAAACATGGAACCTTTTTCAGAAACCTCCCTCATGTCGGTATTTCGCGTTCCATGTGAAATTACTCGTGACAAGCGTTTCCCATTACACGCGAAACCTTCGAAAAGCACAAACTAACATCCTAAATGTGAAACAAAATTTATACGAATCTCTCAGTGACCTTAACACTAGAACTACCGGCGATTAAAGTGTACTTATTTGCATGGAAAAAATCAAATTGACGATTGCATGAAAAAATACTGAATGCTTAGAAAACAAATCTTTATTCATATCTTTTGTAGAAAATCATAGTAAATTTTAGAAGCTTTACAACTGTGAATTTATAAGGCTGCTATGAGTAATCACCAACTGGTCATTTTGAATGGTCTGGTAGTTCTAGTGTTAAAATACCGATTCACTGTTAATTGCGCAAGCTGAAGATTAACAAAGCTTATAACAAAGTAAAGTAGTTTATAACGAAACATAGTTTGGTGCAGTTTGTAGAGTAGCTTATAACCTTAAAACAAAGTAAAGCTTCAAAAAAAAAAAATTTATAACAAAGCATTGAATCATGTCTACAACCATCAACGGTTGAAATCGTCAGTATAATTTCCAAACGCTACTCACCTTGCAAGCGGGTGATGTTCCTCGTCAATTTGTGGCCGTTAACGAGCTGCTCGCGCAAATAAGTCCTCTCGCGATGACGCTGATAATTGCCGATAACGATCGTGGTCGTCACCAGCACGAGGAACAACTTCGGCCCCCAGGCCGGTCTCATCGACATCGTCCCCCGGTTTTCGCATCCCCCGAAGCTTCTGATACGCCGCGACGTCTGTTGATTTTGCCGGGCCACCGACGAGAAACGGAGCCGCCCACGTTCTGGCTGCTGCCTCTAAAATCCAAACACCGATGAAAGTCCGCAACACGGGGGTAGCCGTGACTACGGTGTTTCTTCAACGGCTAAAGGAAAATCCGCGAGCTCGGGTCCCCGATGAATGTGCGCCACCGGAAACGGGGACAATTTGTGTACTTTCCGGGATTGGGGATTGATGTTTGCTGGATCCGCGACGGTAAGGTTTGTGGTTACCGATATTAACGGACGAACGAAGTTAATACGTGTACGGATCGAAAGTTTTTTTGTTCGGGTAAATAGTAATAACTGTTTATGGACATCTATGGTGTGTTATAGTAGTGGATAAAAGTTTAAGACGACAGGACGACGTGAAACATAATTTTATCGTTCGCAAATATTGTTTATTTATCGATTTTTTATTGTCACTATGATAGAACACTTTTCATTGATTAGCATAGAATACAAAACTTATTTATACTGCTACTTCTTATTAATTAATTAATTTATCTTCTTTGTCTCTTTGGTCTTAAACTTTTGTCCGCTACTCTAAATTAATTAATTAATAAGAAATAACAGTATAAATGAAATTTGTATTCTATGCTAATTAGTAAATAATGGAAAAATGTGATACCTGCATGGTATAGGCTTTGTAATGCTTCTATAGGGTGAACATAATGAACAGATTTTATTTCGTATCGCATAGAGTTTAATAATTATACACGAAGCTTTAGTGGCCACAGAAATGGTTGACTTGTATCACTGAAATTGTGCCTCAGTGAGTGATATCTGTTTGAGTTGCGTTATATACTTTTCAGTGCGCGATGTTGACAAACGAATAACATTAATATTAAGATTAAAAAGCCTTTTGATTGAAAATTTGTGAGATTGTAAGGTTTTTTTTTTTATTTAGAAAATTTGTGAGATTAAGAAATGAAGTTGCAGTAGAAGCTGGTAAAAAGGTTTTAACCCCTAAAAATTTGTGTGATCGCACTTTCTTTTCACAATTTCCAAACATACACGATAGCAAGGAAATGAACTTTACACAAATCATTCAAAATGATTCTTATCCTTCACCCAATAAAGTACACACTACTGAAATTCGAAACAGGTTCGGATTAAACTCGAGGCTCCTGCAGGTACGCGATAAGGAACCGAAGAGTTTAATCCGAAAGCGAGGAAAGAATGTTTCCCACGAGAAATCCAAGGCATCAACGTTATTTTCAGTTTCTCAGAAAGCTTCTCACGCGATTTCCCTCGAATCGAATCCGTGCACCGTTACAAGATAAGCCGGCCACAAATTCGAGGGTTGCGCACAACAAACGATTCCGTGATTCCCGAGTAATTTCGAGGCGAGCCCGATAGACCGTGCAACGTTTGACACGAGCTGCCAATCGCAACGATTTTTCGTGCACGTGTCGGGGCCACGATCGCTCGACGCTGGGAACAGGCTCTGACACGGTGCGAGAGGGTTGGCGCTGGGGTTGAAGGAGGGGTTGACTGGCTATTTCAACGGGGATGTGATCAAAGTACGAGTGTGCACGGATGCAAGTATCCGATGTCGATGCACACCGCACAGAACATTCGGCAGAGAATGATCTATTCAAGCATCGGGGTCGTTTCCCTTTTCATGGGCGGCGAGAAAAATTGCTGGGACTCCGAGCGACCTCGCCAAAGATCGACGCGGAGTTCGCCGGCAAGCAAAAGGGAGCGAGAAGCTATTCTTCTTTTGACACGCGTGGATATGAAAAATGCGAGCGACCGTGAGAAACGGCCAACATACCGGGTGAGCATGTTTGCTCATATCTGCAAGTACGCCGCGAACTGTATGAGTAATACTTTAATAAGTAGGCTTCTATTAACCCTTAACGAACGAGCGGATTTTTGTAAAACAATTACCAGTAGATGAACGGATTTTTAAGAAATTAATTGCTTTATTTCCAGAGCGAGAAAAAGTGCATAATTAATAATATCGCTTTAATTGAATTTCTTTGTTAAATCTAAGAATATAATACTAGCATTTTAAATACTATATTCTATTTTTCTAAGTATATAATACCAACTATATTTTTCTAATTTAAAAGTACAATGTCAGCACAATAATAAAATATTAAAAATGTTCTGTTTTCAGAGCAAAGAAATGAACCAACTTGTAAATTACTGTAATTGAACCCTATTTAAGTTATAACGTTAACATTTAAAAGCTCTATTTCATTGTGAGCAATTTTATTTTATATCCTACTGTAGCTGTACTTTAAACAGAGTATAGCTACCATAAAAGTATTAAGTACGTAAGCAATTGAGTCGAGGAAAGCTATACCAAGTTGATTTCCTAGTAGAATTAAAAATCAAGAACAGCAACGACAATGTGTAAAAGTAATTTATATGGTACTCTACACAAGTCGCTGTACATTCTCCGCCACGGTTTCATTTCCGCCGCAGCTAAACGGATCGATACAGCGAGAGGTGGTCGAGAATAATGAGCCGAGCAACTGGTTGAAAACTTAATAATGTTCCTCGCTTTAAGACGACAACTCGCGCCCAAGCACTGGCCTAGGCATCGATCATGTTCCGATTGCAACTTCAAAATACCTGCGCCTCGAAATATCCTAGGGGTTGAATGTCACGCCTGTGCACCCTCGTGAGTGATCCTATCTATCAGAGTAACAAGCAAACCGCTCGAGGACGCCGTTGAACGTCGCTGAGTAGCATCATTATTATTCGATGCCTCGATAGTGGGACAGGTCCGCCTCGTTTGCAGTCTGTCGTATTCTAGAAGCGATCAGAGAAGATTGCGGATGTTTATGCATCTCTGCGTTCTTTAAATGTGAAGGAAAGTGCCCGGTGCATTTGTCAGGAAATATGCAAATGAATGAGAAGTGAAAGGGTATTGAAAACATATTATATTGTAATATACAGTAGCAGATAAGTGTTTAAGACCAAAGGGTCAAAAGAAAATAAATTAATTAAGTAATAAGAAAATTTTTATTTATTACATTTTTGTCTTTTTTGGCAATATAAATATAAATTTACAGACGAAATCTAACAGTCTAGTGATTACAAAATGATAAGAAGAATAGAATATGTTTTCATACAAAAGAATAAAATAGTTCGCTTTAACTAAAAAATTAAGCTTGCAACTTTATCATCAGAATTAAGGAGCTAGTAAAATTGTTATAATTTCAGAGGACAGGGTAAACAGAGGGAATAAAACGAGGAGGAAATTGAGTAGGATTTTGTGAATAATTCAACAATTTAATTTATATTAGCAAGTTGTTAGGTATCCCGGAAACAGCTACAGTGGGCGTCTGTATAGTGTAGTTACGTCCTGAGTAGTATGTGTCATGTTACAGACCGACGACGTGACACGCACAGTTGTGACCCTAACCAAACTATAATCCTTTGGTCTAATTCCTGACAACTATTCATGTAACAGGGTCTGCAGATCATATGCAGGATGATGAAGAGACAGCAATAACAGTGTCATAATAATAGCTTTGGTTTGCTTTGAGAATATGAATAATTAATATTGATAACATATTTATGTATATATTTAGTGGCAATGTATGTGTTATATTAACGTAAATAGTTAATACACCTATATTTTCCACATTTAATATAAATTTTTGTATAGAACTACAATACTTCAAGTTATAACAATTTAGTTGAATATAATTATATTAGATATCACTATATATTAGATATAAATATATATTAGATATATTATATATTAGATATAAATATATATTAGATATATTATATATTAGATATAACTATATATTAGATATAACTATATATTAGATATATTAGATATTAGATACATATAACTATATATTAGTTTCTTCACCTGAGTTTGATATTCCTTTGTGGAAAACTAAAAAAAGCTGTCCTATCAGATACAGTTCACATTGCTTTACATGTGTGATTGGAAATTGGTTCAAGCAATTTCATTTTCACTGTTTTAAATTGGTTATATCAAACTTCAAAGAGGAAACTCGAAACGTTTACTACATTTCGCAAAACAAAGCAAGGAAATATCGACAGCTTAAACTTTGAAATAATACTTAAATCGAAGTATTATACTCGACGGTTGCTGCAATTTTAATATCTAAAGATGTTTGCAAGTATAATTTTAAAAGCCATCGTACACCACATATTAACTCTCTGATTACAATTTTTAATTTTCTTTGCAACAAAACTAATTACTGTATTAACTTTGTATTCCTCTGCCACTTTTCTAAACAAATATTTAAGTGGGAATGAGAAAAATTTTATAAATTCAGAGAGGTATTTCAAAGGCTTTTCTTAAAAAAAAAGAGTGAATTCGAATAGAGCTTGCAGAGCTTTTAATCGAGCAATCCAATGGCGGAGAACGTGTGCAACGAATGCCAATACCGTACTTCTTTTCCAATATTGCTTGCTGACAATAACTTTTAATTATCAGCAATTGCTTAAGTAGGTCAGGCCCTGACACACGCTCCATGGTTTGTACAGCGACTGAGGACACGGTCTCGAGCTGCTAATGTTAATCTATAATCCTATGGTGTACATCGACGTACATGCAGAACTTCCCCCCAAGAAACTTTGCTCCTTTCTTCAACAAGATTTGCATATAAAATTAGTTACCAACTCGGGTTGATTAATGACTACAATACGCGACCTTGGAACTTCTTCAACAAACGAAGCCCAAACATCTGTGTCCCATAACAGATTCAGTATGAAAGCAGCAAGCAGAACAAAAGATAATTCGGATTTGTTTAACCATAGATAATTAAACTTAAATTAGGGTTACTATTATTTAACTAATCATTCGACTCATAGACTACGAATTAAAAATATGTAACATATTTTTATATTTCCCTTATTTATTTTAAATAAATTAGTGAAACTTAAAGAGAAGTATTATAATATTTTAGTTAGAAGATAGAAAAGTGGTAAAAAATTAGCATTTGCAATCTTGGCAAATCTCGAATTCGTAAAACTGGCAGGGGTCGGTAATTATCCATGGTTAAATTCAAATTGAGTAAAAAATTTCTAAATCCCAACGAGTTCTTCGAAAATCCTTTAGAATACTATTTCTTGGAGCACCTAAAACCCCATGATGCTTAGAATGTTCCTGCAATTCTATCCTCTTCAGGAATATTAACTTCGAATCCACTTCATTTCTCCTCTGCCCGCTTCTTTACTCTACATTTAACCTGAACCGACTTCCTGCCCTTTCATTTTTAATAATTGTGTTCACTGTGCTGTACCAGCGAACGCTTTTTTAATATCTTCCTCCAACTTTTTGCTCATGTTCCCAACATTCAGCCCCCTTTTAATATCTGGCCGCGTTTCCTTTTCCTATTCTTTTCCTTTTTATTCTTTCTACCGCCGCAGAGTTTACCGTACGTCTAATTTCACCACCACGTCACGTCCCTGTTCCGTTTCCACTTGTAATCCCTTTTTCCAGCCCAACTATCTAATTGTCCCGTGTTTCCACTCAGGGAAACATGCGCGCCGCCTCCCCCGCGGGGACCAGCTGCAACAGGATCGGCTGCTTAACTGCTGCGCGTTTTACATTTCAAATCAAGAATTAAGTTAGCTGGTATTCGTCCCGTGTTTAAGGCAGGCCTTGATACCCAAGGTGGTAATTTGAGAGGATTGAAACGACAGAGATTCCGTAGAGGCGACGTTAACGATGAAAATTTGGAAAATGTACGAGATTTGTGTACTTTGTAATTTTTCCTTTATGCTTTTCAGGGTACATTTCAACTTTCTATCTTTGTTAGGTTTATGTGATGCAGATAAGGTTCTACGTTAATATATTCTGTAATATAAAAAGGATTATATAGCGATATATCAAAGTCTATAGCAATATAGCATTACAGCAATATAACCTTATAGTAGTATAGTTTATAAATATATGCTGTGATATGAGAAAAATTATATAGTGATATATCGTAATCTTACTATATCGTTATAGAATTATAACTTTATATCTTTATAGCGCTATAACCTTATAGTACCTTAGTATTGCTATGGTTTATGTAATATAAATAAAGAAGTTTATAAATATATGCTGTGATATAAGAAAAATTATATAGTGATATATCGTAATCTTACTATATCGTTATAGCATTATATCTTTATAATTTTATAGCGCCACAATCTTATAACACCTTAGTACTTCCAAAGTTTATATAACATAAGTAGACCAATATATAAATATATACAGTGATATAAGAAAAATTATATTGTTCTGCATCATAGTCTACAGCAATATAGCATTATATCTTTATAACTTTATAGCGCTACAATTTTATAGCACCTTACTACCGCCCATACTGTTTAAAGCTGTTCAAATATTTTATGCGCTCCTTTTATTCCACCTTCACTCGAGTACAGCACTAAACCGTAAATACCAAAAATTGTGCCGCACAGGCTACCAGACACGAAGCAACTATCTTTCAATTTCCGTGGCTTCCACGGAAAATAATCACCGGTAGTAAAACTTCGTTTCAGTCAGCCGTGGAGGTAAATCAGAATTGTGGAAACAATGAAGTAGCTACAAAAAGGTAATGTCCATAAAAAAAAAGAGAAGCACCGAGGAAAGCAGCTCAGAACACATGAATCAGAGGAATTAGTGTAAGGATTACGGAAGAAAATGGAGGCGAAGGTAAACAGTGGGGAAAGGGATCGCAGTGCGAGAGGCGGAGGGAAGAGAAACGAGTTGGAGGCAAACTGGACGGAATTAGGATGCGGGATCGCCTCGATGAGCGAACTTTTCCAGCTTTCCACGGGTTTCAGCCGCGACCAGCGACGGCCACGAAGCGGAAGCCGCGACTTTTCCGAGCGTGCAGCCACCCGCAGCTTTCATCCTAAAATATGCGCGAGCCTGGTTACCGTCGTTAGGCAGCCGGACCATTGTGCACGCATAATAAAGTGAACGCATTTGCAATGCAAAGTTTACCGTTCTTACATGAACGACCGGTCTGAACACAAGCTGAACTTTCTTCAACCGTGCTTATACCGCATCGACCAGATTTTTTCGAAAAATTCCGGAAAATTTAACCACCTTCAGGTGGAGTTAATCGTTTCCAGGTGAATTTCATTCTATAGCCGTAACTTTGATTCGTCTGGGATAAGTTAACGAGTTATTTAACACGGTAGACAAGTGAAACATATGGCAATGTGATATCCAGAGACATCAGTAAAATAATTGGAAATATAGTAGGGTCAAATAAAATTAATTAATTAATTAATATGAAATGACAGTATAAGTAAAATTTGTATTTTATAATAATCAATAAATTGTGTTCTACAATGACGATAATAAAAATGAATAGATAAACAATATTTGCGAACTATAAAATTATGTTTTGCATTGTCCTATCGTCTTAAACTTTTGTCCACTACTGTATTCATGTATATTCCAATTGTACACTGAATTTTATAACAATCCTATAACGATATTTGTGAGTAATGTAGAGAATAATGTAACTAAATATCTAATGTTGACATCAGTAATAATATAGAAAGAGAAAGAAATAAAGTTGTGGAATGGTATAAACTTAGCTTAAATTTGCACGGGTCGCTAAAACAGATGTGTGTCAATTATTGAGTCTCTAATTTCGGTCACCTTTTGCTCGCTCTGTTAAACAAGCGGAAATTTCTTCGCCTCGCTGAAAGGATGGGCGTTTCATCAAAAATGGGAACGCTGTTTATCCATAGAGGTGAAAGTTACGCTTTTCGGACGGTAAAAGAAATTCCGCTAAAGAATTAGCCCCGCTTGTTTGTTCGAATAAAGGGCCGCGGCGTAACGCAGTCGGTACATGCAAAATAGTTTACAGAAGGTTAAAGCGTGCGGAGATAAAAAGCTGTTGAATAATTTTCAGGCTTCGCGCCAGCGCGAGAATCCTGTTTCGCGCCGCGAATAAGGCAGCAACAGCGGTTCTAATTACATTAATTGGGTCCATGCTTTAAAGGTTAATTCGACCGAATTAGTATCGCAAACTGGCGCACTACAGTTGAAGACTGGTCCACGCGTGTGTCGCGTTTGGTGGTTTTAATTCGTCTTTTAAAAATTAAAAGCGCCCCGGTTGGTCCTGGTCTCCTTGAACATTCCACACGACGCGTGGGAGTTCTCTAGCTGGCAGGAATTGAAAAATTTGCGACGATGAACGAATTTTCTGCGAGGCAAGTAATTTCGGTTGCGAGACGGTAATTTATATTTAAATTTATTTATTTAGTAATTTAGAATCACTTGGTAATTATTTAAAATAAATTTAAAATTTGAATAATTTTAACCAGATTTATGAAAACATCGATTTAACGCTGGAACTACCAACACAGTCAAAATTATCAATTAATTATTACTTACTCATAGCAACCTTATGAATTCACTGTGATAAATCTTCCAAAAGTAGCTACGTTACTTTATTTTCTATGTATTCAGTATTTTTTCATGTAATTTTCAAACTAATCTTTTCCATGCAAATAAGTATACTTTAATTGTTGGCAGTTTTAGTGTTAATACATAATTTTCAATAAACTGGAATATTTTTAAAATGTTTGAAGAAAATTAATTGACATCTGCTTCAATAGAATAAAATTCTGGATTGAGCTAGATTTGAGGTCAACTGAATTTCAGTTTGTTTCACTTGAATTTGGTTTACTACAAGTAATGTAATACTATGTCTGAAAGGAATATTCTTTTCTTTCAAAAATGTCAGGAGCTCCATGCAGGAACGGGATAATTGACAGTGATCAATGGTTATTACAAAGTTAATCCTTTGAATTGGAATAAATTGAAGTCTCTCGTGTCACAGTGACCCTGTGTTCGTCTTCCAGGTGTTAATAATAGGTCATAGCTTGCTCCCAGAGAATGAAACCAGTTTTTCTCGATTACAAGAAATCCTTTAATATAGGGCAAGGAACATTAACTCATAAAACACCGTTCTCTTGAATTACTATGAACCAGGACACATGACAAACGTCCTCCCCCTGCTCCCTAAACATTATTCTCGCGTAACACAATAAATTTCCCTTCTGTACTGCCCTACATCGAAAACATATATACAGTACCCTTCAAAAGTTTAGAATTGTTCTCCACCAGTTTGTATCTGCACTAAATTACTGTTCTAATTACTGTTTAATTTTATGGCTCGGATTTAAGTAGAATAAATCGAAATTGAGGATACAAGAGCGAAAAGATTAATAGAAAGACTTAATTTACAGAGTTCTCGTTTCAACGTTCACTTTTTATAATATTAATATTATATAATATTATATAATATATTAATATTAATTATATAATATTAATTTAAGAGAGACAATCTGGATGTAAGTAGAATAAGAAATTGACGATCCAGGTTGAAAAGATTAATTGAAGGAATTAATTTATAGAACTGCCAATTCATAATTTATTTTCTTTTTATTTATTTAGTGCACCCACAGATATACGATATATTAAAAAAAAAAAAAAATAGTTTTCATTTTATTTATAATAGTTTCAGACGTTCTTTTTTTTCTTGTCTCTTGATACAAGATTTTAGGCTCATTTGAAGAATTTAACATCGACAAGGATAATGCATCGGGTGTCTTTTTGTACTCGCCTTGAAAACGGCAACAGCGGTCTCATTAATGGTAAGCTAGAGCGCAGACATAATCGAATGTCTCCATTCCCGTCGCATAGACCCACTAAAGACGCTATTATGGCGACGTTTACAAGGACCAGGTAACCCGGTCTTTACGGGGATATATCTCATAGAGGTACTGAATCAGGACAATTAACAATGGGTGGCGCTGAGACAAAGGGGCAGAATTATCATGATAGCAGGCTGCGATACAAGCTGAATTTTACCCATCGAAATTCCAAGACTTGTAAGACAGTGTTCACGTTGATAAAAGTGAATTAACGTGGAGAAAAATTCGATCATAGTTACAGAAGGATATAGTACATAATCATTTGCATATACAGATTACAGATGTGGATAGATATGAAGTATACAATTTTTTAAATTATGGTCACAATGTATAATATGACTATGTCACAGTATTGGAATAATATTAAGGAAAAACACTAATACTAATGCTACTATTACTAATAATAATCATAAGACTCTTTCTAAAATACAAATTTTGTTTATTATGCTATTTTTTATAAATCACTTAATTGATTCTCATTGACACTTTGGCCTTAAACTTTTGTCTGTTACTTTAGCATCAAATTTCAAGTGATACATAAAGCAGAAGATATTAGAATTCTGTGTCGACCTAAATTACTGACAAATTTGCAACTTCTTAAATATTTCAGGATTCATGCACCAACTGGCGTTAATTAACACGAGACATTACACACTGCTTAAAAATTAAAGCTACCAAGTATTCCAAGAAATAATTATTATTTAGTACAAATGCAACAGAAACATAACCGTGATTTGTGCAGAAGCATACAAAATTATTGAAATTATTTTAACATCGTCAATAAACTTTCGCAAAGTGAGGAAATCGAATTTTTAACGATTTCAACGAATGAAGAGTCAACATTATGTCAACACGCGTTATCCAAGCACAGATATACGGAAAAAAATAAATAAATGAACGAACGAACGAACGTTGGAAATAGTTAAATAATTTCCATGCAAACGTTAATATCCTGACGAGCCGGCGAATTATCAGCCTCGCGTTCAAAATATTTTATTCCATCAGTGGAGAGGCTACAGCTGCAGGAAACGAGGCCTCTGCGAATACAGATTGTTTCAGGGACGTAATTTTAATTCCGAACGAAGTATTTGCAATTTATTCCGCGCCCTGTTCAATTATTCATCGCCATTACAGCCTCCTGTCCTTTACAAGTTCCCGTGTTACGAATTCGTTCGCACACCTAACCCGATAAAACCAAATAAATATTTGTCGAAAAATATTTGGCGGAACGAACGAGATTGGACGTCTTCCATGTGCACGTTAATTTATTATACAGAGTACCTCATTTAAAATTCATCAAAAGTGTACCCCACTTTATTTTAAATATTGCGATAAAAATATCATAACAGTATTATGTATAGAAAGTTCTCAAAAAAAAATAAAAAAAATATGATAATAATATTGTACAAAATAATTTTTTCTCAAAATAATTCTTTTATTGCACAAAATATTTTTTCTTTTTTTCACTTTTCTTTTTCTTTGTATTTCCGTTTCTTATTTTTCTTTTCCCTTTTATTTGTATCGAGTGCAATTTATGTACCAAATAAAATAATGGTAATAATAATAATAATATAATAAACACAAATTAATGTAAAAATATAAGATATAAAAATCAATAAGTATACAGATACCTATTATATATTAATATTTGATACTATATACCTATTTATAAAGCTTTAACTCAGGACAAAACATTGTCACTCAAGATATTATTATACTATCTTGTTATCCCTGAAATTTCCCAGGACGCGATGGACATAATTTGAAGTTAAGACTTCCTGAAACCAGCCCTGCGTTTTCTCAGCGTAGAAGCGGCATAAAAACGGAAGTTAAGCGAAAGGACATCTGTGAACTTTTTACAGTCCCTTCTCTTGAAAATGATAGCACCACTTCGAAGAAAAATCATTCGAATTTTAAGTGAGCGCAACATTTCAGGAAATGAGATTTAAAACGGAGATTAAGAGGAAAAAATAAAATAGATGGCGAAGCCCTGAAGGTTGGACGTAAAACGAGGCGAATGAAGACGCGAAAGAGTGAAACCGTGGAAAATGGTTGGAACCCCAAGAGGACACCATTACGACTTGTATTATTCCGACTTCATAACTCATACCTGACCTCCCTTAATGACCACTCCCCTTTCTTGCAAATGACTTCCTCTATGAGCAAATAAAGGCTCCAGCGATTTCTTGGATCGCCAAGTATCCCTTAAACCAAAGCAGCAGGAATAAGACATATCTTCTTCTGATACAATCTGCACTAAAACACCATGCTTGCTCAATGAAGTCTTCTTAAAAGATTGCAATGCAGAATCAAGCACGGAAAGCAATCGAAAAAGCTAGGAATTGAGGAAACAGTTATGAAACACTGCCAGGACACCAAATAAAACCAATTTCGAAGTTAGCCTTCTCTAATCCTACCCTGATTCAAACCTAGCCAACATTTCATCTAACCCAAGATAAATATAGTATTAGCCTAATCAAATCCAACATTCAAGTTTATCTAATATAGTTCTAATCCAAAGTGAACCTAACCAGAACTTAACTTAAATAGAACCTATTCTGAACCTATACTGAACCTTCCCTAATCCTAACCTGATTCAAATCTAGCCTGAACCTAACCCAAGATAAATATAGTATTAACCTAACCAAATCCAACCTTCAAATTTATCTAATATAGTTCTAATCCAAACTGAACCTAATTTAAATATAACTGAACCTGAACCTATACTGAACATTCCCTAATCCTAACCTGATTCAAATCTAGCCTGAACCTAACCCAAGATAAATATAGTATTAGCCTAACCAAAACCAACCTTCAAATTTATCTAATATAGTTCTAATCCAAACTGAACCTAACCTAAGCAAAGCTGAACATGAATACAACCCTAACTTAGCCTAACCTAATATTAATTAAAATTGAATGTAACCTAACCCGAACTAAATCAAAGCTGAACCTGAATCTAACGCTATCCGAACCTAACCTGATTTGAATCAAAGTTAAACGTAATCCGAACATAATGGATCTCATTCATCGTAAAGCTAACTCGAGACAGTATCTACTTGTTGAAACGCTAGCCTGGCTGGGTTCGCGAACTTTAAAGACAAATGCGGATAAAAGACAATTAAAGATGCAGTGCTCTCGCATTGTTGGTACGACACGGTGAAAATGGAACAATAGTTACCTTTCCTCTTCCTAATGTACGCGCGAGTGTTTGCTTTCACAGAGAGACAGAGAAAGGGGGACGGGGAGAGAGGGGTGAGAGAGGGAGAGAGAGAGGACCTCGTAATGAAAATACCTTTTTCCCTTCGCCGAGGCAAAGGAAACGTCGGAGCAATCTTTTTTCTTCCGCGCTTTTTAGCACGATATCACCTCCACTTTCGCAGGCTCTGTGGAATGGCGATTGCTCAAACAAGTGGGCGCTAATTGAACCGTGAGATTGTACAAACAGGCTTTAAATTAAGAATACCTTAGTTTGCTTTAACGCATTCCCTGTAAAATGGTTTAAGGCGTGAAGGCGTGGCTGAGATATTGCTGTGTGCGCTACTGCGAAGCGTGGCTGCACAAAACCTTTGTAAAGCTAACGACGAAAAGAATTCGCAAACGTGTAGTAGGCGCAGTAGATAATTGCATGCCAGTGCAAAAATGTAGAAAATAGTCGTTTAAGTTTCATCGAGTAGCCTTTAATTAAATTAAACAGTGCTGAGGGAAGCAAATTGAAAATTATATGGAAAAAAATTTATTTCGTGAAAAACAAGCTCTACCAATCACGGTAAACTTCCGAAAGTATAGATGGATTCACCAACTTTGTATGAAAAATTACAAACTAATAATTTTCGACTCCCTTGACAGTTCTAAAGTAATCTGCATCGTTCCAGTAGTATAGGTACACGCATAGTCAGAAGCTAGCGGAAACATACGAAATGAGCAACAGAAATAAGTGAATTTGATTTCCCTTGCAAATATAGATTAACTATAAGTTCTTTATTAAAAAAATAGTACCTTTCATTAAAAAAAAAATTGCTTTCACGATTATAGTAATCTAAAGCTGTAACACACACTTCTACGTACAAACGTGGTAGTTTACGTGCTACCACAAATTAATATGTTTCATTCTACCTTATACTCGTGACCTTTTAAGGTTACTTTCGTAAGTTTGATGCCTCCAAATTTGATTACTCAAACCAGAAGCAGTATCCAATGAACGAAATCAGTGAACAATGATGTAATGCAGGTGGCTGTAGGCAACAAACATCAAACTCATCAGATCGAAAGAACAACGTGACGTTCCGTGTGACAGTACTCGTTGTAACGAATCTGTTTTGTTCGATTCTTGGTGAATTTCAATTTTAAACACGCCCAACAAAGCTCTTGTTAAACCGGAATCTCGAGCGTACGTGCCGGCTGTGTTAATGTTCACGCTCGACCCGTAAGCCGAGCGATACTCTTTCACCGTTCCAATACTCGCCCCGCGGTAGTCGATGAATGCAAATGAGCGCGGATTTCTTTCCGACCCTTGTCCCCCGTCGGACATGGCCGAGCGCGACGATAACACGCTCACCCTTCGAAACAATCGCCCGCCGTGTTGCGCACAGTTTGCGTTCTGGTGTTTGCTTAATTGAATCTCGCGGGCAGCCGGATGCGCGTTATGGTCATTTAAATTGTGTGCCTGTGCAACCGAGCTCCATCGCGCCACATTGCACGGAACTGCTGACCGGTTGAATTCGATGGTGTAAGTGACTTTGGTTGGGGTAATAAAAATTACTGTGTTACGAGGGGTTCGTGCAGCTAACAGCTGAAAGCTGAGATTGGGTTGAGTAACGAACCATGTAACAAATTATACGACAGTGAATCTTTTGTTACAGGTAACTTATATTACGTTGTACAGGAGTATCTGTTACTCTATACGGTACACTGTAATTGTAGGTTTTACAAGGTATGATTTATAATAAAATGTAGAGAAATATATTTCTTGCATAATACCTTAATATCATTAACTCGAACCTAACTCGAAATTTAATATAGAATTCACTGTATACGTCTTATAATAAATTGCATAGAAATATACTGGGTGTCAATCTACCTCTGGACCGAAATAAAACGGAGGGTACTAAGTTCGCCTGTGCGCTGCCAGTCCAACAGACTGCGCTGCAGGCTAATTTGGGCAATCTTTAACTGCTAATACCTAATTAACGAAGCGTTTAACGAAATTTCGTCACTCTTGATTTTTGTCTTATTTCAACGTCTATAACCCCCCATTTCTTTTCGGTCCAAAGGTAGATTAACACCCTGTATCTCTTGTATAGTAACTTAATATTATTAGAACTTAACTCAAACTTTTTTTTTTTTTTTTAAGCGGAGGAAATCTTCAGAAAGATTCCCCACCACCCTGAGCGGAGGGGGGTGGGGGGCGAGGTATTAGTATAGGATTATTAGGTATTAGTGTAGGATTCTTACCTACTAAAACCTCCACGGTGGTCTACAACAACGAAATGGGGGAGTACCGGGAAATCTGGAAGAACACTTCCACCTAACTCAAATCTTTTTTTTTTTTTACGTGGAGGAAATCTTCAGAACTTAACCTGGTCAATAATTATACAATTACACTATATGTGACCTATAATTAATTGCATGGAAACATATATCTTGCGTAGTACCTTAATATTACTAATTCAATCACGAACCTAACCCGAACCTAAACCAAACTCTAATATAGAATTCACTGTATATGACTGATAATAAATTGCATAGAAATATATCTCTTGCAAAGTACCTTGCTATAATTACGAATAAATGACATACTGTAAAATACAAGAGAAAATATTTCGAAAATTTCCGTCTCTGTAATTAATAAAACCTTTGCAATATTCTCTCTGTTATCAACAAACATACTTTTCATTAAATCCACAACATTTTCTTGCTATACTTCACCTTCTTTCGAGTTTCAACTTTTCAAACCCACCCAACCCACCTACCATCCACGACAAATCATCGTTCGATTCATTCTCCGCTTCTTTTAATCCGCTCTGACCAACTCCCCAATCTCCGCAAAAAGCTTTTTGCAAATCCTCCGCCCTCCATCGAAGCATCGAAAGATCGATCCACCGTTGTCTTTCCCGTGTCGCGAATAATTCAATTCATCCCCGATTCTGCCTCACCCGACGTCGTTCCCGGCTCGAGACGTATGCTCGCTGGTTTTACGCGGGAATCGAGATTGCTCGTAAAAATTCCCTTTCATCTTGGCGACCGTGTACGTAAGTACATCACGATATCGGGCCACTTCGAGCGAGCACGCCAATAAAAATGGACACTTGCGACACGGTCGTCCGCCGATAGGCCATCGAGGACGTCGTCGTGTCTGCGGACCTCGTCGCTACGATTTCAGAACGCATTCAGTGGTACGTGACTGGAGCACCGATCCCCTCGATCGCCGCAGTTCGATCGTAATTCGGACACCTTAGCTGCAGTTTTATTTTACCGCGGTCATACACGTCACTGGTATCTCGTTCACGCTCATGTCGGATGAATTACGTTAGATCTTGCTACGTGTATAATTTTGAGCTAGACTTTTTAGGGATAGGTGTGCAGATTGGAACGTTTTAAGAACGAGGAATGGAAAGTGGCTAAGCGGTACGAATAATGATATTAGGTGGATAGATATTATTAACCCTTTATCTGACAAGTATTGAAATTTCAAATAAACAAATTTGGGAGTTATCCAAGTTAAGTATGTATGCCCTTTATAAGAGAATGACGAACTGAAAAAACTTTATTAGCATAATTTATGCAATGGGCATAAATAATTAGGGCATGTTGCTTGAGGTCAACATTACTAGTTAAAATACAGTAGCGGACAAGAGTTTAAGACCAAAGGGTTAAAGAAAATAAATAAATTAGCTAATAAGAAATAATAGTGTAAATAATATTTGTATCCTATGCTAATGAATAGATAAATAACATTTGCAGACCATAAAATTATGTTTTATATTGTTCTGTTGTCCTAAATATAAATAGTCAAGAATAACAATGAAGTAGTATCTGCAGCATACATTACCAGCCGAAAGTTTGGAATCACCCAGAGGTTTTAAAAAATATTTCTACATATCCAAATATCCAAACTTATAGCCCACCGTGTAAATCATGCTGATTGGAAAGCAGTTAAAATAAAATTAAAAAACAGTAGAAGTCAATTGAACGGATAATAACCAAATTCAATTAAAAACCATTCCAACATCAGTGTTAATAACAAGTAATCATCAAATATTGAATTACAAAGGAGGACATTAGTGAAATGCACAATTAATTGCAATTGAATTTCGCTTCATTTTAACGAAAAACGTGAACGAAATAAAATTCAATTCAATTCCATTTAAAATGGGATCAAAGTTGCTGCAAACGATCATTATTTACCAGGTGTTAAATTAACTTGCGAACTTACTCAAAGTGTCTCACGTTTTCGCAATTAAAGCGCATCGAAGAATCCTTGACTAACCGATATCCCTCGGGCTGTCCACGAATTCTTGCTCGATAAAATTCTGACCCCGGTGCATAAGGGGTGATCCTGTAAGTGCAGAACGTTCACGTGCTCGGCGTAACACGATTTCCCAATAAATTCGTTAATCCGGACCGCGAGCTGACCGATGAGAGGTGCGCGTTTAATTAAAAACTCGATTTCGCCAAAGGGGGGATGGCCCAAGGGATGCGCGAGGCGCGCCCACACCCCGTGTCTATTTAATGCGATTATTAACAGCAGACCGTAACTTTGACTCGGGTTCTAGCGTACGCGCCTGTATAACGATCCTAAATGGCTGCGTGAACAGCCGCCAGTAGTGTCGAGACTGATACCGCATCGATATCTATCGATATCAGTTGACAAATTTCGAGCAAATACTGAATTGTGTCAAAGACTTAGGTATCAAGTAGAATCGATACCTCTTCAAGTTGTCTAATTGAAGGGAACGTAAATTTTTCGACCTGAATCGCATTCATAATTTTATATTCTATACAAATCTCCTATTATAACGAGATATTCCATATATTATATATGTTGCTATAATGCTATATTCTATTTACCTATGCTGCTATACCATTATATTCATCACACATATTTCAATATAGCATAGCACTTCATGAATTTATTATAATACCCTATATTCCAAATATCTGTTTTATACCATATTCCATATATCTATCTTGCTATACTGCTATATTTCTATTTACTCATCCCGCTATATCATTATATTCTCTACACATATTTTAATATAACATAACACTTCATAAATTTATTATAATACACTATATTCCATATATCTATCTTGCTATAATGCTATATTTCTATTTACCTATCCTGCTATACCATTATATTTTTTACACATATTTCAATATAACATAGCACTTCATAAATTTATTATAATACCCTATATTCCATATATCAATCTTGCTATAATGCTATATTTCTATTTACCTATCTCGCTATACCGTTATATACTCTACACATATTCCAACACAATATAATACTTCATAAATTTATTATAATACACTATATTCGATATATCAATCTTGCTATAATGCTATATTTCTATTTATCTACCACGCTATACCATTATATTGTCTACACATATTTCAATATAACATAACTCTTCATAAATTTATTATAACACACTCCACATCTCACGTATCCAACCTACATAATTCTACTTTCCACAACTCGAGCCTTCAGTCCCTCGTGCTCTCACGTTCCACGCGACTCAAAATCAAAGTTGGAGTGTTAAAAAACACCCCGTTAGAGCTCCTATTACGCTCATTCCTATTCTCGTAAATCCCCGCGGCACGTTTAAAACAGCGAAGCGTATAAGAACCGAGCGAGAATTCCCAAGGAACGTAACACAGGAAATGCATCCGTGCCTCGACCAACACCCAACGCCCATCAACTTCGTCCCGTGCCGCCTTCAACGGAGTCATTATCGGCGCCGCGTTGCCCGAACTTCTGTTCTCGCGTCTTCCAGTCCCATTAAACCCCAGAGCGTTGAAAGGCTCTCGAGGAACGCGTTTCGCGCGTAAATCGCAACACGAGAGGAGGGGGGGTGTTGGAGGCAACGAAACGCCTCGATTCGAACGAAACAACGTATCAAACACCGGGACGAGGGCACAAAAGGCGTGGAAGAAAAGAGGGGGAGGGGGGCACCGCCACGTTTTATTTCTGTTCCAGCCGATCGTGCACCGCCATTGTTCGAGTTTCGTTTATCGCGGAATACTTTAAAAGGTCGGCCCCTGGTCAATCCCGGTGTCATTTAACGGAAGACAAAGTGCGGCCCGCCCGTATTTCCGGAAATCGGCCTGCAGCAGCTGAAACACCCTCCCCTTCGCCCCTTTCTCTCTCACTCTCTTTAACGTGGACACGCGAACGTTCCCGTTTACCGGTTCGTAATCCAGCGAATTTATAGCCAGGATCACGAGGGGGAGGCACGTCGACCGCGAGCCGTTTCAACCTCGCAGAAGAGGAAAAAGCGGCAACAGTCGACGTGGATCGGTTCCTGCTCCCTTCCTTCTTCTTTTTTTTATCGGAATTTCGCGATGGAGATCGAGCCGACAGATCGCAGACGTGATTCAACGGGGACCATCGTGCGATGGCTTTGGGAGGAGGTCGCGGCTGAGGGATGGTTGAGGGATGCTAACGTTGGATTATGAAAAGGGGGTAGCGAAGAGGCGAAGGGGAGGGAAATAGGGTTGATGAGGTGAAGAAGGTAGTGTGGGATAAATCAGGATTCTTTGGTGAAACGTACTCGATGGTGTTTGACAAAAATTTAAAACGAGAGGGCAATGTAGGAGATAATTTTATGGTTCGCTATAATATTGTTTGTCTATTCATTTTCATTGTTATTGTGGTATAACACTGTTTATTGATTAGCATAGAATACAAATTTTATTCATACTGTCATTTCTTATTTATTTTCTTTGACCCTTTGGTCTTAAGCTTCTGTCCTCTGCTGTGTACAATTTATTTTTAAATTTGAAACAATAATTAATTGGTCAAAAATGTGTAGGTTACCTGAAAGTGATTTAGGTTCAAGCTCAATAACTATTTAACGTGAAATTATTTGTCTACTATTTCTTTTGGAAAGGTTAACTAATGTTAAACAGGTGATTTCCAGTATGAATAATCGGAAAAATGACTTGACTGATTTTCGAACCGACATGGCTAGTCTTAAAACTGACAAAACTGGCTTTAAAATTGACAAATAACTGTATTTGTATTATTTTCTTGTTTCTCAGAGTACTGCTATTATTTTTCGTAAATACAGTTATTTCCGGATCGATTTTTTCATTTTCCATTGGAGGATTACACCAGCTTTACAACTACACCTTTGCGGTATTAATGCTACACCACATCTTTAAATATTTACCGCCAATCAGGGTAACATTGTCAATCCATTACACGTTTGTTTACCACCAATTTACGATATTCCGTGATAATCCGATGGAAGGGGATGAAAATTTCAGCGAATACGCGGATGCAACGGAGGCCACAGCGAAACCGCACGCCGCGAGCCGTACCGATGATTACACGCGCGGCTGAATGCAAATTTAAAAAGTCTCATGCAAAATAATTAAATGGACGAAACAATGTGGCAACATGAAAAGCTTCCATTAGCTATCAGGTTACCCTCCCGTTTATTTTTACTGCTTTTGAATCACTGCAAACAATTCGAAAACTGAGCCTGGGAATATTTAAATATTTTACACTGAAGCATTCAATAATAAGCTTTGGTTACGTTCAATTATCATGTAACTACGAAAACGATTAAAACGAAAAGTATCGCGTTTCTTTTGAAATCTTGCATCCTTTATCAAATATAATCGTTTGTGACAAAAATTCGTTTGCATACAATTTGCACAGCTTCTTACAAATTATCGTGTAAAATATGATATCTGTCAGAAGAATTTGATTTTTAATTATAATTAAAATAATTGTCTTACCATTGGCAACAAAAAATATAATCGATTAATATGTATAAATGTAAACAAATATTTATATACTTAATATAATTAAAAGGTATATAAAGTGGAGTATCGGGCAAGTTTGTTAAGTTATCAAACTGTTATTAAATTTATTTTGTTCTCGGGTAATTAAATTAAGTGTCCCGTTATTACCGGCCATGAAACTTTATTGCCAATTAGTAGCACCAATAGAGTCCTCGTAACGGCAAAGCCTCGGATAATTTTCTCGTTTCTAGGCATAATATATACACATGCTACAGGCCAATATGTATGCAAGCACGGCACGTGTGTCTGCCAAGAAATATGGTGTAAGTTTAGCGAGGGAATTTTTCTCGAACGACATATAATCGTGTGCTTAAGCGCGCATAAAGTTACCTATGCGCCTCTGTAGATAACTTCGAGAATGAATAGACACCAAAAACGCATGCCAACGTCATTTGATAGTCCATTGAAAAGGGCAATTACTTCATATTGCATAGTATTCATGATATAGCATACTATATGCTATAAAATATATTGTTTCTCCGCTATATTATACTACACTATATTCTGCTATAATGTTAAATATATTATACTATATTGCTATATTTCGCAGAGTATTTTCTATTGCAATATATCACTATATTTCTGGTTATATTTCGCAGAGTACTTTCTATTGCAATATATCACTATATTTCTGATTATATTTCGCAGAGTGTTTTCTATTGCAATATATCTCTATATTTCTGATTATATTTCGCAGAGTATTTTATATAATAATATATCTCTATATTACTAGCTATATTCCTCAGAGAATTTTCTATTACATTATATCGTTATATTTCATTGTATTTCAGGTAATTAAAAATTTTCCCAATATTTAATGTTTGAAACCGAATATTATAAAATAAAATACACCGGTACAAGTGATTTCTAAGATAATACAGAACTATGAATTGAAGCATGTACGAACACTGTACTAAACAAAATATAGCGATATATCAATCTCTGCTAATCACGCCATTAAACATAACTCACATCACTAACAAGTAAGAAAACAAATGGTAGAAAAAAAAGTGAATGTCGTTAATCGAACGCTATACACTGTAATAATAAAGTTCTTGAGTAACGACCCATAGAGCCTTTTATGAATCGTAAACGTCAGCGGAAGCACAGGAACCTCCATCGTGGCCTCATGTGTCTGTTTAGTACGTAACTTCCTCACGGTGAAGTGTCGAAGTTCGCGGATCGCTCCTTCACTTCGAGCAACGTAACTTCGCGAGCATGATCGCGTCAACGAGAGCCTGCTTAACCATGTCCAAGCTTATTAATGTAAATTACCTGAGCGAGATTCTAACGTTCGCCTATCTGCGCGAGAATCGATACTTCGTTACGTTGGCTGTTATAAAAATAGCCGGACGAGGCGATGGTGGTTGCATGATGTAAAATCAGTGATAAGCAACCCTTGTTGTGTGGTGTGCCAAAATTAAACACCTGACATTTCGTACGGGCCACAACAAATGCATATGTATGCAAATGTAATATAAATGCAAAAATATATTAAAAAAACAAATTTTATTTATAGATTGGACTTTGTTATTTTCAACTCGGAAGCTTTTTCTAAAAATCTGCTTTTCATTCTTAATTCTTTTAATAAGTATATGTAGAGGCAAATGCGAAAGGTTTAAGGAAGTATGTGTATTTTTTCAATCAGAAGAAATTAAATATACGGTTGTGGTTTAATAGATTTAAATATCTCATTCTTTTTCTCGTCGAATCTGAAAATCAGTGATTTCTTCGTGTCCTTTTTAACATTTAAATAATCGTACAAGTAAAATAAAATGTTCTTACATTTTTGTTATCTAAAAATTATACTTCATCATAATGTGACATACGTTTTAAGTGATTTTTACATTTAATTAAAATACAAAACATACGAGTCAAATTTGAATGATGAACTGACCGAATATATTTTTTTTTTCGCGAATCACAGTATCTGTATGTTGAAATCGAAAGTAAACATTGTTTCATAAAACCCACCGTTATATTCTACTTCATTGGACACGCTGGATCATTTTTCTTCGCGACTTGCCTCGATGTCGTCAGTAATTTCGAGCTATTCTACTGAACCGACCGAAAGCCTATTTATTTTTTAATCCAACACGTACAACAGCCTCGCGAAAGCTTCATCCTGATGAGTGTGCAGTTTCCATTTTAAGGGACCGTGGCTCATCAGTCGCCTTCCAAGGCTCTTCAATTTTGTATACCGCAGTCAAAGGAGAATTCTCGCCCTCTTGTTTCATTATAAAAAAGTGATAGATGAAACATTTCGGGAACAGAATCGCTTTTTAATCGTGGTAGTCACATCTTTTATGTGCAGCAGAGGCTTCAGTATCCAAACAAACAGGAAGATAGAAGTGCCCAGATAACTGAATTTTTGTATAAATTTATTTAAATTTATTTACTCAAATAAGGATCAACGCGATTGATGGTTTGTTTTTGTATTTAAGGATTTGTAATCATTTCCGTTGCTTAATCGCATAAAATTGTTAACAATTAAATAAATAATAAATAAATAATTTTTAACGAATATATTACTATATATATATAATTATGTAGATTATAGTTATATTATAGTTATATACAATTATGTAGATTATAGTTATATTATAGTTATATATAATTATACATAACTATATAATTTTTTATAAATATATAAAAGATTATTTATGTATTCGAATAGTAGCATCTTGAATACAAGAGTTTCTGCAGATCTAATCCTCGTAAAATGTAGTACAGTATTCTAGTATATTATTATAGTAATGCGATTTCGTCACAAACGAACAGAATTCTAATTATAATACTGAACGTCGAGGAATCCACCACGTGTTTAGACTTCTCGTCTGTTAACGTGAAACAAAAAGCTGAAGGCCACGTTTAAGACAGCAGAGAGGCCAAATTTGTACACTGTACGATATTATAAATCACGTCACCCGTCAAAGGGGACTAATTACGCGTCACGGCTAATTACCAGGCACCAAGTCGCTGATAACAATATTTATTATAAGGACAACAGGCTCCCCCACGCTTTCATGCCACCGTAATTCTCAATTACTCCGAATGCTTTCACAGGCACACGCGTTTTATGATGTTTCGCTGCTCGTTAACCAGGAACGAACAAAAACGACCCACGTTTTAATTTGCAATCGGCTGTAACAAGCTGCTGGTTAATCAGAAGTAATACAATAATTTATACATTAGTTTAAATACGTAAATGTATCGACAACTTATCGATTAATACGTTACTCGTTTAATGATGAATGAAACGAATAATATGACGGATTTGTGAATAAACAACCGTAAATAATATGAACTGTTATAGTTAATAAATACTGATATACAAATTTTATTCTTGGGCCCGATTTGATTTAATTTGCTGATTTACCAAAACCTTTCATCTGCATTTTACTCGTTTATTGAAAACCGAATTACCATATTTACCCAATTATCAATACACGAAGAATGAAGACAGAACGTTCCTCATTCTTATTTCCACCAGTATCATATTTTTTATCAATTTGTAACGACAGTTTTTTTTTAAATTATGAACCTAACTCTCTGTAACATGAAAATGTATCTAGAATAGATTGTGGAAGACGAATTAAAATATAATTATGAATCTTTGCGTTGAACGTGAAGATTTTCACATTTAATACGATCAATGTTGTATACCAAGGGGGGATGAGATTGGAAGGCAACGTTTTCGAATAGAAAAGTTGGAAATTGAACTTCATGGTTATTGGAATTTATTTCAATATTATAATTTATTAATCATTGATTATTTAACACTAAGTTTACGAGACCCGTCAATTTGACGGATTTCAGATTTCACGAGTAAAAGTTGCAAAGGCAATTACCATTAGTCTTAGCGATATTTGTTGACTTTTATTGACAGAGTGATGCAAATACAACCTGATTTATTTCCCTTTGAGCTCAGCAATTTAAAATTCTGTATGATATAGACATGCCTGAACCAAACTTGAACCTAAGTTGAACCTAATTTGAACCTTTTTTTCTTTTTCTTCCGCATAGAAAAAATCTTTGAAAAGATACCCCAACACCCAGGGGGGGGGGGTTGAGGTTATGTGGGATTTTTACCCACTAAAACCTCCACGGTGGCCATCTGCCGCGGTTGGGGAACCTAATTTGAACCTAATCTGAATCTAACCTGAACCGTTTTTTTTTTTTTTTATTTTAACGTGGAGGAAATCGAAAAAATACCCCACCATCCTGGGGGGGTGGCGAGGTTATGCAAGAAACGTCCGTAAATCTAGTGTTAAATGTGCACGAAAATCACTATATATATTCTGGTGTAATGCAAGCATGAAAAATAGTACGCCGTTGGCCATGTGAAAAGAGTAGCCTCTGTTCCTGTTGTAGCGTGGTCGAAAAGGGAAGGAACAGAGCGATATGCCGCAAATATTGCCGGACAAAAAAAAGGGAAAAGAAAGAATATGGATTTTCCCTGTCTTGTAAGAGGGACTTTTTACCTAGTAATGGTACCGCGTTGAGACGTTGGAAAGTACAGTGGAAAAAAGGTATCGCGGAGTATATAGTGGAACATCTCTTCATTTGCTTGCACGAGAGAACATCCTAAAATAATATCCATCGATTTTCATAAAATTTTGCTGCACTCCAGTCCTGAAAGAAATGTTTTTACCTCTCACTGGTAGATCTTCACATCGAACGCTATTCTACCATCTGAAATCGACCTTTTTTTTTGCACTTTATCATTCGCGATTTTTCTGAACCCGATTCAGGTTGCAGATCATGCGAAAATAGCAGGAGTTTAAGTGATCATTACGTGGGATTCCAATCTTTTTAACAAATTTCCATCTTAAATAGTAGAATGTTTGGGACCGAGTGTTTCTAAGGCGAGCAAAGATGAGCACTTGAGAAAATTGAACGACTGAGGAATTTTTTGAACGTGACCGATTGCATCGAGTGAGAAAGGTTTGGAATTAGAAAGAAAAGAAATGAGTGGTTGGAAGAATATATAAAAAAAAAGTGTAATTCTGAAGGCAGTAAGAACGTTGCAGTTGCCAAGTTGAAAAGTCGTTTAAGTTGTTACTATTAAACTATTTCAAATATATGTTAATAACATTCTAAGCACTCCACTTTATTTTATTCACACCTAAACTCTATCATCTCACTCTACTAAATAAATAAAAATAGAATTTCCTATATAATTAAACACTTTGAGGAACTTTGAGCAAAAGTGGCCGACTGCATCGAGTTTGGAAGATTTAGAATTAGAAAGAAAGGAAATGAGTCTTTGGAAGAATATTTAAAAAAAAAAACGAGCTCGTGGCAAAAAGAGTGGGATTCTGAAAAGTTGAAAAGTTGTTTAAGTTGTTACTATTAAACTATTTCAACTATATGTTAATAACATTCTAAGCACGTCACTTAATTTTATTCACACCTAAACTCTATCATCTCACTCTACTAAGTAAATAAAAATAAAATTTCCTATATAATTAAACACTTTAAGGAACTTCGGGCGAAAGTAACCGAATGCATCGAGTTTGGAAGATTTCGAATTAGAAAGAAAAGAATTGAGTGTTTAGAAGAATATTTAAAAAAAAGTATAATTCTGAAGGCAGTAAGAACGTTGCAGTTGCCAAGTTGAAAAGTCGTTTAAGTTGTCACTATTAAACTATTTCAAATATATGTTAATAACATTCTAAGCACCACACTTTATTTTATTCACACTTGAGTCCTATCATCTCACTCTACCAAATAACAAAAATCCGGTGTTCAATGCGAAAGGGTTAAATACTGGTCCGTGAAAATATTTTCTGACATCAAACCGGTCCGTGGCCAAAAAAAAAGCGGTTGGGTACCTCTGGATTAGTGGACGCAGCGACAGGGGTAGAAATTGCAGATCCCCTCGGTGAAACTCGACGCGGCCAGTTAACCCGGTTCAGGCTAATTAATTATAGCTGGCGTGGCCCTGGGCGGTGCAGGCGACACGCAGACGATCTAATTGAAAACAACAAACGCTAAACGCTCGTTCGGGCTCGAAAAGATAACACGGGTCCGTTGCGTGGGTGGCGGCCACAGTTGTCAGCTGCAACCACGTCAACCGGTGGGGGTGAGAGGGTGGGAGAAACGTTCGGTTAACCGGAATACAGTTTAACTAGGGGGGTAATCGAAGGGGTCGAATTAACAATAGTGACGTTTAATGAAAGCTAATCAAATCGACGATGAGACCGTGAGACTTTGTGATACACGTAATCAAGTGAAACGACGCGAATGGTGGTTTGGAATGTTCAGTGGTGGAAAAATAGCGCGAAACCAGAACGTATTGGACGCGAGGAGTGAGTTATGCGACTGGCGTGTCGTTTTGGCGCTGTTTTTTGGTAACTGGGGTACAGTGACGTATGTACAGTAACCGACAAAAGTTTCAAATCAAAAGAGGGTCAAAGAAATTAAACCAATTAATTTATAAGGAATTGCATGACATACAAAAATTGTACAGACAATATTTACATAAGACCATAAAATTATGTTCTGCATTGTCCTCTGATCTTCTTAAACTTTTGTTCGCTACTGTATTCCTCAAACACCTGATTTATTCCACACTGCCTTCATCAACCTTATTTCCTTCCTTTTTGCCTCTTCCCTGCACCTATTACTCTTTTCATAATCCAACGTCAACATTTATATTACAGTAATAGTGTTATTCGAAAAATAAATATTAAATTATATGAAATAAAAAATTTTTGGACGCCTACAAGGTTGAAACATTCTTTTTGTCTTCGAGTATTTTGGCATTCGAACATCTGTTGACGATAAATCATTGGTGACCTACCTGCAACTTTAGTAAGAAGGATTTGTATACCCTGCAAGTAGTACAAGTCAACCATTTATCGGACGTAATATAGAAATTCATTTTCCAATTCATTTTTATTAAAAGTCTAGTGCAATTTTTACATAAAATTGAGGGTAATAATGATATATCAGTAAGAAACAGGTTTTCATGTGTGCCTGAAGCTGTTTTCTCTTCTTCTGAAGTGCAACGAAAGAAGAGACACGTGCAATAAAGTTTGAAGTAAACCGAATGGTTTAGTATTCACTTTAACTGACAGACAATGGCGTACACTACATTTCCCTCTTCTAAATGCTAGCTTTTTTCTTCGAAAGCGTTATTCGTCGACCACGAAACCCCGCTGGCTTGTTTAAAAGTGAACCGGAAATACCAGAAAAACTGAGAACACGACCGAAGTGAACAGGTTACAGGTTACTTATTTTAAACGCGGAACTTATCGAGCTTCTGTCGTTGATTGGTTGGAACGTTACGAGAATAGAAGGAAAACACGTTTTCGCGATCTTTTTGCAACGCGTTCAATTTCTTTAGGAATAGTTGATCGTTGTTAAAAATTTCGTTAGTCCTTCCGAGTAACTTCGTACTTTGGTTTTCTCAAAATTATACTGCTCTCGACGGATAACAAAGTTTTAAAGCAGGCAAAGGGTCGACAGAAACTGCTTGTGGGGACTGGAAAAGAGTTAAACTGCTTGCAAAGTATAGGAAAATGGCTGTTGCATCAAGTTCTACGTGGAATCGTTACGAAATATTAACGAAGCCATTCTGTTTATCGTGCAGCTGTATTTTCACGACGAATCCTTTGACATTCTTTTTCCCTTCCGACATACAGAGTATCTAAAAAGTCTCTTGTTAATTTAAAATGATTCATTTATGGAATGTATCAATTTAATAAGTGCTTGTTTTAATTTTAATAAACGAAAATTCATACCGTGACGTTCATTACGAAAACAGAATAAGTATCAGTTTTGGTTTTCACTTGGTATTACACAGAAAATAAAATCAGTCTGACGTAAATATTCTGCTCCCTTTAATTGTTGAACCTTATCTGGATATTAATCGATATCACGTATCGAAAGCTGATTCGAGCATATTATGTTGTACGAGCGTGTGTCCAATTCCGCTTAATTAGCACATTATCAAACGTAGGTATTGTAATTTTCATTGAAACGCTCGAGATTCAGGTTGCTTCGTGCCATTTTAACTATTGGCGAATTAACAAACTACTGTATCAATGTTGTATTTAAAATAATTTCAAACTTCTGCAAAAAATATTTTGAACACTATTTATTGATTAGCGTAGAGTAAAAATTTTATTTGTAACTACTAATTAATTTATTCATATTTTTGGAACCTTTGGTCTGAAACTTTTGTCGGCTACTGTAGGTTTCAGTGATGAAATCAATGATAAATGATTTCTTCAAGCAAGTGTAATATAATCGGACGTAATCAATTGAGGTTAGCTATGGATGGTTACTCGCAAATGATATATCGTGTAGGCTTTGATTGGCGTTACGTTGGCTATCGCCTAATCTCCCGATGGCTCGTACACACACGTCAATCGAACTGTTACGTCGATATGTGTAATGAACGCTTTTGATACTGTTTATCGGTGGTCAGCTTCTCACTTCGGTCGCGATATATTGCGATAATTATACGTCACTGTAGATAGGCAGACAATGGTGTTGGTTCTCCTCTGTATACAGTAGCTGACAAAAGTTTAAGACCAAAAGAGTCAAAGAGGTTAAACTAACTAATTTGTAAGGAAAAGCATGAGAAACAAAATTTGCATATTGAGCTAATAAAAAAATACTGTTCTATCGTAATGAAGATAAAAATTAATAGATAAAGGATATTTGCAAATCATAAAGTTGCAGTAGCTGACAAAAGATTAAGACCAAAGAATCGAAGAAGATAAATAAATTAATTAATAAGAAATAACAGTATAGATAAATTTTGTATTCTTTGCTAATCAATGAGAAGTGTTCTATCATAATCACGATAAAAATTAACAGATAATGGATATTTACAAATCATAAAGCTACAGTAGCTGACAAAAGATTAAGACCAAAGAGTCGAAGAAGATAAATAAATTAATTAATGAGAAGTAACAGTATATATAAATTTTGAATTCTATGCTAATCAATGAAAAGTGTTCTATCATAATGACGATAAAAATGAATAGATAAAGGATATTTACAGATTATAAAATTATGTTTTATATTGTCCTCTCGTCTTAAACTTTCATTCATTACTGTATATTACTTCAAGCTATAATTAACAAACTGAAATTATTACACTAAAACGATTCTATCCTTTTATATCGACATCATTATCTATAGTGTATATCTCTACGATACATATTCACAACAGTGTAAACAAAACAATTGTTCACAACAGAACAGCAAAAATTCGATTTCCTAAATTGTTTTGACATCACGAATTGACAGCAGAACACGTAAACGATTTCTCTTTTCCAAATCCTGTTCACAATTTATTTGTATAGATCTAAATGGGGCAAAAGAATAAAAAAATAAAAAGAAACGAATTGTTAACATTTTTATCAACGCCGGCTACCACCGCGCATTTTCATTATTTTCATTCATCTGGCTGACGTAACCGGTGAAATTCGCAGAAATATTTTCGATATTCATCGGAAACCAATAACACGAGAGCTGCGAAATGCGAAAAATAATTTTATTTTACAAGCGCCACCAGATCCGTGCTGGCGAATTTCAAATTACGTTACCTGTAATTAAACAGAAAAAAATTACTATGATTTCACGTGAAACAAAGAAGGCGTTCGAATTAAAATTAACCCATTCACCGTCAGACAAATTCGAAAACGTCTTTGCCTAAGTACCAAGATTTAATTTAAAAAAAAATATACTTAATTATTTGGACGATAAAAAATGTTATTAAATTTGTTGTTTTTCAAGAAAAAAATATTACACAAATATTCGTTCATCCCTTCCATTATTTCGTAACTCAAACGGCTGTGAACTTATCAATTCTAAACATGTAGCATAAACTACGAAATATCTCGTAGTTGGCAATGAATGAGTTAATCAACGCGAACAAGATCAAGTTCGGTAATTCGGATTTGATCCCAAGCGTTACTCGATCATTCGATTAATTTCGCGAATCACTCTGCTCTCCTCGAACCAGAAGATAAACATCAGCGGGGGCTGAATAATTCGTACGGGAAATTTAAATTTTCACAAAGCTCAACGAAGCGATACCGCTTGCAAAACTTCGCCGCGCCGGACCCGGCGTCGAGTGGCTTCCGGTGCATCTTTTATTACGTGTGGGAAATCAAAGACGTAAACAATTTATTTTCCCGACCTGCACCAGACCGCGCACGATGCATCCCTGGATTTATCTGCAGCATCTTTTATGCACAAGGTCGTGGAGTAAAGGTTGTTGAGTGACCAATACGTGATTTCGTGGTACACCCAAGTCCATAATTCATTGGACCCTCGATAAATTTTGGTTAAAACGTATCTATAAAGTCGAACTGTCTTCATTCTTTATTGTTCTGAAGAACCCTTCGAACATCCTGATCACCATAACACATGACCCAAAATAATGATTGTATCAACGCTCTACTCCCAATATACAATAGAGGACAAAAGTTAAACACGAGAGAACAATGCTGAATATAGTTTTTTGGTCTGCAAATATTGCTTATCTATTCATTTTTATTGTCATTATGGTAAAACATTATTTACTAATCAGCATAGAATACAAATTTTATTTATACTGTTATTTTTTATTAATTAACTAATTTACAGTAGGAGACAAAACTTTAAGGTGAAAGGACAATGCTGAATATAGTTTTTTGGTCTGCAAATATTGCTTATCTATTCATTTTTATTGTCATTGTGGTAAAACATTATTTACTAATCAGCATGGAATGCAAATTTTATTTTTGCTGGTATTTCTTATTAATTAATTAATTTACAGTAGCAGATAAAAGATTAAGATGAAAGGACAATGCACAATATATTTTTATGATCTGCAAATATTGCTCATCTATTCATTTTTATTGTCATTGTGGTAGAACACTATTTACTAATTAGCATAGAATACAAATATTTTTTATGCTGTTTTTTCTTATTAATTAATTAATTTACAGTAGTAGATAAAAGTTTAAGGTGAGAGTACAATGTAAAACATAATTTTATTATTTACAAATATTGTTTATCTATTAATTTTTATTGTCATTATAGTAGAACACTATTTACTGATTAGCATAGAATAAAAATTCCATTAACAGTGTTATTTCTTATTAATTAATTTATATATTCTCTTTGATCCTCTGATCTTAAACTTTTGCCCGTTACTGTACACCATTTCTCTCTCAAAATTCAATTTCCATGGCTTGCAGCGTAGCCTTCCCAAAAATAGCCGATCCAACTAATCGACCGCGGCAATCCCTCAACAAGGGATCAACAGTGGCAAATATCTGGGTAATCTTAAACGCTTTAACCCTGATCCCCTCACTCGTAATATCGATTACGCGATGGTCTTACTCGCCGGTGACCCGAATCCGTGGCCAGGCATTTAATTATCCGATCGATAAAGTAATGCGTCCGATGATCGAATATCGGACAATCCGATCGATCGTCTGGCTTCGATTCCACGCGTCGAGGAGTCGTCGGCTGCAGATTGCAGCCGGCCCGCGTTGACACGTTTGTCAAGCTTGACTCTATTCCGACCGATGTACAGGCACGATGGAAATTGGACGGACGGGCTTACCAGCTCCGTCCGCTGTACCGAGTCGTTTACATGGCGGACTGGAATAAGATGGATCGCTGATCGTGTAAACCGTCATTCGACACGGCGCGTGCAATCGATTATCGAGATAACGCGACGGTTCACTGTACCCGTGATCGATATACAGGAGGAATAACACAAAGCTGAACGAAACACTGTTTCAGGTTGTTGAGGTAGAACAGTATTCGTTTGCCCCTTCGTGGAAAACTGTACAGTAGCGGACAAAAGTTTAAGGCAAGAGGGTCGAAGAAAAGAAATTAATTAATTAATAACAAATAACAGTGTAAACAAAATTTGTATTCTATGCTAATCAATAAACAGCGTTCTACCATAATGACAATAGAAATCAATAGATAAAATATATTTGTGAACCATAAAATTATATTTTATATTGTCCTCTTCCGGAGTTCCTCTTTATATATAATTATATTACTATTATTATTTTATATATAATTATTTAGAGGAGCTCCTTTTTTATATATAATTATATTACTATTATTACTATTACTATTATTATTTTATATATAATTATTTAGAGGAGTTCCTTTTTTGTATATAATTATTTTATTATTGTTATTATTATTATTATTATTATTATTATTGTTACTTCTTTTTCATATACAATTATTTACAGGAGTTTCTTAACTCAAGAAAAACAGAAGGGAGCATATTCTGTTAATTTAGTCCGTTGCAGTTGGAGTAGAGAGAAGAAGTAGTATATTCTGTTAAAAGTCAGACCCATATTACTGTGAACGCAAAGTACTTGACTTTGTTGTTACGAAATGGAATTTAACGGTGCAGATAATAGTGGGGCACTGTTTCTGGATGCTTTGTGTATTAATTACCTTCATTTATCTGTTACCGTGAGGGTAAAATGGTATTTAGAGATATTGATAATGACCAGGCTTTGTTCCCCAATGATTTGCATATTAAATATACGAATTTATTTATTTCTAATATTTATCATTATTTATCATTCGTCGAAATATTATTCTAGGTACACTTATATCCGTCATTCTTTCAATTTCGTTCTATCTAACTTTTCAGTATTGTAGCCCTATCAGTTTTCACTATCAAGAAAAGCTTTCTGAAAGCTGCGAATCTTCAAATTTAATTCCGGCGCTCTTAAAATTCACCAAGCATTTCTGAGATCGATTTTACTTTGAAATCAAAATAAACGCTCGTTTTAGCCTAGCGTGTTACCAGAAGATCGGCTGGCTCACCCTGCGATCATTTTTCAGAAGGCTACGTGACACCAAATTCGTCGACTTCCTTCGAAAGGATGCGAGAAAAAAGATAGGCGAAACTGTAGTGACTAACGTTTTGCAAACGCGAGTTTCTCGATTCATATCGTACAGAGTTACCAACTATACGAGATGAATAATCGAGAATTTTCTGGCGCGACGTGGCCATCGATTTTGCTTATAATTAACTGGATCAGCGAATCAGTGAGTCAAATTGTATCACCTTTGCCCTTTCAAAAATGGGAAAAATAAATTGCTTCTTTAACATTTGCCAAGCTCGTTACCTTTTAACCCTTTGCACTCGAAAGCTGATTATTAGTCGTCTAATAATATTAATTTCAACGATTATCAACTGCAAAATATTTACGATCATTCGCTTATATTGAACTTCATTTAGTTTAATCAAGTCGTATACCACAATTTACATGTATGACTGTTTGAGTGTCTGAAAATTTGCAAAACTATCGTTTGACGACTGACAATCACTTCTGAAGCCCAAAAGATTAATGTTATGGTAACTTCAATGATTGTTACTAATTGTTTGAAACCGGGAGAGGAAAAGTTTTTCCTGAAAAGTAAATAGAAGATCGAAGCGACGAGTAAAAGGGTAATTAGTCGATCGAAGTTACTGCTTTTCCAGGATGTTTATTTTAAGAGTGCAGAATTTAACTTAATTAGCAAGAACCTCGATCGCATGCCTCCCTACATGCATGCAACTATGTCGTCTTCGTGTGCTAAACATAGAAAGCTGCAAGTCAGCGTTGTTAACAAAAGTATAACTCAATCTTCCTATCCGTTCTTGCCCTATTAATTAATGCGATTCTCAGACCTCCCTTAATCGAATTTAACATTCTAATTTTACCAACCACGTCGTATTATTTTTACAGCTTAATGCTTTGCAAAAGATTAAAATATCGTTGCTTTCTCAATTTCAATTCATATTGAAAAAACCGAAACGTTGTGCTTCGCAATTATACCAACTGTATTGTATTATTTTTGCAAAAAGTTAAAATATCGTTATCTTCTCAATTCTAATTTATACTAAAAAGCTGAAAAGCTGTGCTTCACAGTTATACCAACTGCATTGTATTATTTTTTCAGCTTGATGCTGTGCAAAATTATTATTTATATTATATTATTTTAATAATTATTATTATTTTCCTAATTCCAATTCATACTAAAAAATTGAAAATCTGTTCTTCTCAGTTATTTATTTATTTTTATTTTGTAAGGAAATTACTACAGTGGGGTATGAAAATACAACAGAAAAAAAAATAAATTATACCCAGAATATTAATTAAAAATTCTACAGATATCCATGAAGAAAATTAAATAAATCTGGATTCTTCAACTTAATAGATATCAAAAGCGTAAATATTCTTAAAAAAATTTGTATTTTCAGGAAAATCATCGAATTTCGTTAGACTCTAGTTGTATGGTAATCACGAATGCGAGGAAAGGATGAGTTCGACTTATCGATAGGCGATGAAAAATGCTTTCTGCCTCTTTTGGACAAAGGAATTTTAATGAAGAGGCTTTCAGCATAAATTTCATCAATTTCAACGTACCTAATCGTCGCCTCTCTCTACTCGAACCTTTTTAAAGACCACAGTATCGATCTTTAAGCGAATCCGTCTGGATAATCGAGATATCCGAATTCGATGCCTGTGCGAGACTTTGTATCGATTATCGAACGACTCGACCTCACAATGAACTTTTATGGAACGTCGATGGACTGACCACTCGAAACACGATGACTTTTCTTTGCTCGCTTCCGGGTTTCTCGAGCAGAGAGTTTATTATGAAACATGTCTTGTTTCATCGTTTCTAGCTTTCCTTAATTTTCGAGATTTATAAGGAAACAATTAAAAATCAGATGTCAGTTGTAATTTATTCAGAAACTAGATTCCTCCATCAATTTCTAAAACCATCGATTCTAAATTTCTAAAATTTTCGAGTTCTTACTTAAAATCTTTCATAAGGTTTTTAAAAATTCCAATTCTTGGTTTTAGAAATTTAATTTCTGAGAAATAGTATTGTCAGGAAGTTTAATCCTTCAGTTTTCATCTCGCTTGGTCTTACATTGCTCTGTTCAGTGGAACTACAAAACATCCTGCAGGAACACGAAACGCGACATCAAGAAATGTAAACTGATTACACGAAACTTCTCAAATTAAGTTTCCAAAAATTTGAAACTTCAGTCAAAACAATTCTGAAGTTCTGATCTTTCATTACAAAGATCCTTGAAACTTCTACGTTTACGTCAAAGGTGTTCAAAGAGTTCCAGAATTGTTAAAAACCTTAATCGTTCCTCTGCTTAAGCGTTTGCAGGTACAGTGAAAGGGTTGAAATTCGCAGACCACCACCTTTTGCGTGCACCCTCGAGTTATTGAAAGGTGTTGCAGATAACGTGGACGTCTTTGACTGGGCCGTGTCGTCGGTTTTCGACGGGACGACCGGTCATTAGGCGGGTTTTTCGTGGTTTTTATTTAACCCGGCGCGTGCTCACGAGCCGCGTCAACGTTCGCGTCTTTCCGCCGCCTACCTGAATGCCCTAGCCGTCAACACACATCATAATTATCACGAGTTAAGATGTCCCGGGCATTTTTCTCTCGCCTCCCAGACGCCGTTCAGGAAACTAATTAGCTACCGCGTAACGAGCGCCGCGCGGACAAAAAGAAGCCACCGTAATTAGTCGTCGCGGCGGACCTCGAGCTTGTATCGATTTTGAAGAAAAGATGACGATGATGACGATGACGATGATGGTGGTGGTGGTTATTTTATGAGCGCTGGTGAGCAGAGGATGTTAGTATGAAGTTAGAATTGTAAATATAATTGAAGGACTGAATTCTAAGTTTCTGATGACGACGATGATGATGATGATTGTGATCTTTTGAATACTAATGAGCAGAGGATGTTAGTGTGAATTTAGATTTATGTAAATATAATTGAAGGACTGAATTCTAATTTTCTGATGATGACGATGATGATGATGACTGTGATCTTTTCAATACTAATGAACAGAGGATGTTAGTGTGAATTTAGATTTATGTGAATATAATTGAAGGACTGAATTCTAATTTTCAGATGATGGCGATGATGATGATGATTGTGATCTTTTGAATACTAATGAGCAGAGGATGTTAGTGTGAATTTAGATTTATGTAAATATAATTGAAGGACTGAATTCTAATTTTCTGATGATGACGATGATGATGATGACTGTGATCTTTTCAATACTAATGAACAGAGGATGTTAGTGTGAATTTAGATTTATGTGAATATAATTGAAGGACTGAATTCTAATTTTCAGATGATGGCGATGATGATGATGATTGTGATCTTTTGAATACTAATGAGCAGAGGATGTTAGTGTGAATTTAGATTTATGTGAATATAATTGAAGGACTAAATTCTAATTCTCTAATGATGACGATGATAATGATGATGGTTATCTTTTGAATACTAATGAGCACAGGATGTTAGTGTGAATTTAGATTTATGTAAATATAACTGAAGGAGTGAATTCTAATTTTCTGATGATGACGATGATGATGATGATGGTTATCTTTTGAATACTAATGAGCACAGGATGTTAGTGTGAATTTAGATTTATGTAAATATAACTGAAGGAGTGAATTCTAATTTTCTGATGATGACGATGATGATGATGATGGTTATCTTTTGAATACTAATGAGCACAGGATGTTAGTGTGAATTTAGATTTATGTAAATATAACTGAAGGAGTGAATTCTAATTTTCTGATGATGACGATGATGATGATGGCCATCTTATGAGCATTGGTGAGCAGAGGATATTAGTGTGAATTTAGATTTATGAGTATATAATTGAATGACAAGATTCTAACTTTCTAGTGATGACGATGATGATGATGGTGTTGGTCATCTTTCGAATACTAATGAGTAAGGGATGTTAGTGTGAATTTAGATTTATGTGAATATAATTGAAGGACTGAATTCTAATTCTCTAATGATGACGATGATAATGATGATGGTTATCTTTTGAATACCAATGAGCAGAGGATGTTAGTGTGAATTTAGATTTATGAGAATATAATTGAAGAACAAAATTCTAATTTTCTGTCGTCGAATCTTTTACTCTGCGTTTATCACCGAAAAAATGTTTGGATTTTTATTTTTTTTTTAAAAAGAGTGCTGTGGTTTTTCAAATTTCAGAGCATTCGCACTCAAAGAATTTCTCCGCTGCAAAGTATCCGAAAATTCATGGAACGATTATTTATAGGTTTGAGAATAATGAGACACAAAAATTTGAGATTATCATACAGGACCGTGAAAGGATAAATTTTTTAATTGCAATACACACAGAATATTGCTTTACCAAACAATACTTTTAACGTCATTCATAAGGGTGCTTTTGATTGATCAATACCACTTAACTGTATCGTAAACCAATAAAATTGTAAAACGCGCGATTAACCCTTCGATACCAACCCCAGAAAAATAGCACTTTCACCGAAAAAACAATTTCCAACACAGCAATTCCCTTATCCAATAACAAAAACTTCGAATCTCGATACATCAATTCTAAAACAATAAAATCATTCCCTATTCTCTCGAGAATAAAGTTGCGGAAGTTTCTTACAAAACTTCGACATCAGGGAAACGAGTTCATCGAAACACTTCAATTATACTGTTTAAAATTGCATCAACAAGATCAACATTAAATTCCATTAAAAAAAAAAGAAAGGAATCTTTGCATTAAATTCCATTTAATAAAAAACAAAGGAACCTTTACATTAAATTCCATTTAATAAAAAAAGGAAGGAACCTTTCCATTAAATTTTATTTAATAAAAAAAGGAAGGAACCTTTGCATTAAATTCCATTTAATAAAAAAACAAAAGAACCTTTACATTAAATTCCATTTAAAAAAAAATTAATAAAGGAACCTTTGCATTAAATACCATTTAATAAAAAAAGGAAGAAACCTCTGCATTAAATTCCATTTCCAAAAAAAAAACAAAGGAACCTTTGTATTAAATTCTATTTTTAAAAAAAGAAAGGAATCTATGAATTAAATTCAATTTAAAAAATAGAAAGAAACCTTTGCATTAAATTCCATTTTAAAAAAAGGAAAGGAACCTATGCATAAGCAACTCTCGTCAAGGTGTTAAATCCAGAAAACGTTTTCCTTCGACAAACTCACCTGCAACAATCCACCATTCACGTTTCCCTGGCGCCGTCACAGGTCGTTCGTAATTGCGGCTACCTTCCCGGCGAAACACGACCACATAACTCACAACCGGTTGCAGCACGGTCGGCTGGCGACTGACTGGCTCGCAGAGTTTGAAAGCTCGCAAGTCTTGGAGGCGACCTCTGCCACCACCACGTGCTTCCGACGGATCCGTCGACGAGCGCGCCGCGCGCCGGTGATCCCGCGAAACAATGTGTTTGCCCCGGAAAATCTTCGCAAAGCCTGCCAGCTTCCGCGACTTGGTATCGCGCCGATGATCAACGCGTTGCTGGAAACTGTAAATAAAAGGAGGCTTTGTTGCAGCGGTCGCAGGTAATCCGTTCGCCGCCGCAGCTTGCATTCGTTGCATGAACCCAACGGGGGGAATTTACGATTACGTCGACCGCGATTCGTTTCCATTTTTCTGTTTCTGCGCTTTCATTTTGGTCGCTCTACGGTTTTGCTGTATTAACACCGACACGATTCAGGGAGTCATTGAATTTTTTGGAGAGCGGTCGCTCCTTGTGTTACTATATTGATATACATGCTGCAGAAATTATAGATATAGCTATGTAATATAAGCTATAAAGAAACTATAGTTGTGGCTATAATGTGTAAGCTATAAAATAACTATAGCTATATTTATAGCAACAGCTATATCATAGTATATCGAATATTTTGAGCTATATATATTACTATATTGAACATTATAGTGGTAAGTAATAACTAATGGGAAATGTCGGAAATATATCCTTTCGACGGAACAGATTAAAAATATTGAAATTTTCATTGAAAGCTGAAGATAATTTTAATTTTCGAAACTCATAAGTAGCTCTTTTCTGTTTAAACGTTTTCTAGAGAAACAGGAAACGAGAACAATTTGTTTACTGAAAATAAAACATGAAATCGGTTATATGGACGGTGGAAAATCCAACTCCCTCGTTGCCATAAGCATCTCGAAATCCCTGTTGAAACAAAGCATTTCAAACTCCCTACGAGTTAATTAAAATCATCAATCCCTCGTTTCGAGCAACTGAACAGCGAATCGCGAATTGTGAAAGCTCTTTAGCACTTTGAGAATAACGAAATAGTCAATCCCGTTCGTTGCTCTTTCATCCCTTTGCGAGCGCGCGAAATGAAATATTACTGGCCGTTTAATCGCGATGAAACTTTCGTGAGTTCCCGTCGATTTCTCTCATATTTCCTATGGACGGATCCAACAAACGAGAGCTGGATCTGACAAGGACTGATCAATCCCAATGAATGTATAGTGATACGTGCGAAACGACTTAGGCCAGTTATAACGTTGATTCAAGTACTGTAGTATATGGTACGCCTATACTACTTGTTAATATATTCTGTTATTATTTGCTATATTATATCGCTGTAGGTACTATATTAAAGCGCTCTAGATACTAATTCACAGATATTTAAATACTGTATATTTAATGTATGTAACATATAGCAAAATTATAGCTCTATCGTTATATCGATATAGCTATAGCAACGTAGCCAGTGTTATAGCATAGTTATAACCACGTTATAATATTATAGCACAGTTGTAGAACAATATAATTTATTAGCCAAGGGTAGTCACATATAAAATGCAACTTTAAACAAAAACCAATCTCATCCATAACATCACCCATTAGAAAAAATAAAATTGGAGTCTTCATGGATCATACCTAACTACTTCTGCACAATATTGTACGTAGCGCTGGCCAATGTTGTTATTCATTGGAAATTGCGACTGTGATTCCTTTCAATCCTAAAATAGGCGATCTTTATTGTCGCACGACAAGCGTTCTCCCGCCGCGAAAAACAAAAGCACGGGTAGAGTATCGCGAGCCGCACGTGCTCGTAAATCTCAGACCCTCTGACACGGCTGCGACCTTCCAATTACATTCGACGGATTAATCTCGCGATCGAATCGGTTGCTGGACGTTTTCAAGCCGTCGACGTACCACAAGGGGCTATTCGATCGTTTGTTTTCTTCTCCCTCCTCTTTCTAATCATCCCCCGCGTGGGCTGCTAGGGGATGGTGGCTGCAATCGAACGTTTTTCCACTGGCAGCTGTTGAGCATTTCCATTCGTTTAAAAACTCATTTCGCCTTCACGTCCGACTATAGCCGACTATTGCTGCTGTACGTGCATTCATTGTGCTATACGATTATAGTCAATTATAGCTGCTATATTCGGTTATAGTTGTTTATAACTGCTATATTTGTTGTGATATCCAACTATAGTCAGCTATACCTGCTATATTTGAGTTCGCTGTGAAATTCTACTATAAACTCCGTTTGATATTATTTAGAGTACTATATTTATTATAATACTATACGATATTACTTGTTATAACGTGCAATATAGCATCAATATTTACTGAAGTACTGATATATCATTTGAGTAACGGAAAATGATTAGGTAGCCAGCTTTAGGTAGTCCTTGAAGAATCGATCCAAATCTAAAATTGTGGTTTGATGCAGACCCACCACAATTGTATTTTTTTTAATTAAAGAGATGGATCTGAAATTGCCCGTGAACTTACAGTACGCTTTATGAACTTTTAATTTGCTTATACATGTTAAATGAAACAACTGCACCTAGATATATTTATTAGCGTTGAAGCACTTCAATCGGTGAACGTATTTTTAAACCAGATGGGCGCAGTAGTATAAGCTAGCAATTCTCATCCAGACCTTACGCGCGCGTTTGTTTCGAGATTGAATTTTTATTTATAACAAGAAAACCATTCCCGTTTGCTCGCTTTATCGCGTCGATGTTAGAGGGGAATTGCGTGTGTATGGTGTGATCGTTTCCACAGGGTATGGGAGACAGAGGGAGAGGGGAGGGGGGTTGGCAGGAGAATTGAAATTCTATCGCGACCCGTTCGATCGATTCATTTTCTCGAGCCGGTCAGTTGTATGCAGTTTGTTAAGAAACATTAAACGATTCGGAATTAAAATCGTGATAGAAATCGGATATCTTTCAATGGCGGCCGATTGAATTTTCATGTTTCCCGTCCGCCTTATCAATTTCATGAAATGTTGCTACACGATACACGCGAACGGATATAAATATTTATGAGCGACTATAAGCGCGCTTTTCAATTTTTATCGACGCTGCAAATAATTCCGCTGTTTCCTATTTTACTTTATTCTTTTTAAAGTAATACCCCCGGCGATTGTGTTCGCGTGTCATGTATACAAAATAGCACGCTACAAAATGGACACAGGAATAAGAAGGGTATAAACGTGTTTGTTATTTATAAACGCAGCGTCTATTTTGCATATGTATCGATTATTAGGGGCATAATGTAGCTACATATCACTGAACCGAATATCAATGAAATGCTTAGGCCAATGAATAGTCAGTCGATACTATAGCATTACACTACGGATTTCAAATTGTGCAGTGAAATATTCACATAGCTCTTACCGAAGTCGAGTTAACTGAAATTAAGCTTCATTAATTGTTAAATATTGCTGGTAATCAATTAAAAATTACTCATTAATTGACTATCTATTTTACAATCATAAACAAGGAAAAGCCCATTAAACTTAGCTTGTTTTCTTTTTCGTAATGAATAAGTGTAACAGGAAACAGTAACAAAAAAAAAATGAAGATATGAAGAGAATAATGAAATCGTATACATGTATTGTTAATGAAAGATTTCAGTGAATATAGCCAGAAATAAAGGGGGTTAGGACAAACGAAGACGTTCGAGGGTGCGAGCTCGTGTTTCGCGAAATCTGAAAGCAGCTTCCGCTGAAAGGCTTTCGCCTCTGCTCAAGACTTCGAATCTACTTTATCCAGAGTTGATAAAAGATTTATTCACCCGCGTCGATCTCGCAGCCTATTTTCTTTAACGATTACTTTGCACCGCCTCGAATACGGAAACCCTTAATTATAAAAACAAACCTCTTGGCAGCGTTCATAAAAGCGGAACTGTACACTGTATGCTGCACTCGCGATCGCTGAAGATGTCCTCGCATTTGAATAGCATAAGTAATACAAAGGAATAAATAAAGGAATTCCGTTTATTACCGGTTCGTATTAAACGACGGTTAAAATCAAAAACAGTACAAAAGTGTCTAAATATATTCCTTTTCTATAAATATTAAAAAAATTCAAAACTGTTTATTCTTAATAGCTGATTGCAATATAGTGACATGTCAGTAATTCGAATTTAGCTAACACAAACGATCTATTATTCGAGTATAGGACGAGTATTTAATCGTTAGTATCTAAAAATGATTCATTTATTTATATACTGGGATTTTCCTACTAGATACAGTAGCAGACAAAAGCTTAAGACGAGAGGACAATGTGGAACATAATTTTATGGCCCCCAAATATTGTTTATCTATTCATTTTTATCGTCATCATGGTAGAATACTATTTCTCGATTAGCACATAGAATACAAATTTTTTTTATCATTTCTTATAAATCGATTAATTTATTCTCGTTGACTCTTTGATCTTAAACTTTTGTCCACTACTGTATTTATTCGTTTACTTTAAGAAACGTCTAAAAATTATTTAATTTCTTCATTTATTTGTTTATTATATTATTCCTTATAAATCAATTAATTTATTCTCGTTGACTCCTCGCCCTTAAACTTTTGTCCGCTACTGTATTTATTCTTTCACTTGAGAAACATCTAAAAATTATTTAATTTCTGCTCGGTTTACGACACAATCGAAAGTTTGAATCTTTCCTACTGACTATTCGAACAGCTTACCCGAACAGACCGGTTGCACCATTAATTCGGATAATCGACATTTTACCGTAATTTCGAAACTTCAGAGCCGTACGGTTTTATTAACGCGTCTCGTTTAATATTATATTTCATCGTCGTAATAAATCGTGGGATGAGCACCCGGAAACCGGAAGCTCCGTTGGCCTATCCTCGCGCGACACGTCCGCGCGAAACTTTCCGTTCGCACGAAGTGGACTACGAAACTTATCTGCGAAATCTCCTTAATCGGTTTATCTCGATATCCGGATCGTGGAGCAGTGCATCGATCCTCGATAGTTCTTCGACTTCCCGGACGTTTCCCTCCGCCCCCTTCCCCCCTCCCTATTGTTGCATCCGTGTATCGCCGAGAGATCAAGATGCACGCTCGATGCGAACTTCCGGTGGGAAAATTTCCTTCATAACCGGCGTGGCACGTAGATTACGAGGCGCCTAACTATCCCACTGCACGATACTAACGATGATTAGACTCGTTTCCATAAACCCGGTGCATTTCTTCGTAATTCGTTGTGCAATTAATTGTTGCTATAACTGTAAACAAGCTTCGACAGGAATTAATTAATTCCCTTCTTATTTCTTTCAATATTACATTGATTATAATTTGTTCCATTAAAAAAAGTATTTCTTTAATTTGAATAAAGATCTTGATATGGAAGTACAGTGTCAGACAAAAGTCTAAGGCCAAGGGGTAAAAAGAAAATTAAATAAATTCATTAATAAAAAATATCAGTATAAATAACTATTGGGAATGGGGTTTTATATTGCTAAATGAAATGAACTCTTATTTGTGAAATAATACTTTGATAATTTATTTAATACTTTTATATAGCACGAAGAACGGCAATTTTGACCGCACCTAACGAGTTTTGTCACAAGACTAGCAGAACGCAGTGGTCGAAATTCTTACAACCCCGTCCGGGTCCTTCAGCCCCTCTTGTTCTGTTTCTCGATGTTTTCGAACTTTCTAAAATGCCAGATGTGGCTTAGCTTCTAGGAAGAAGCCCTTGAGAAAGCACGTTAAGAGAAAGCTGGTTTATGGTTAATTTTTGCTTAGTAGTATTGCTGTATTCAATTTCTAACAATAACGAATAGCTACTGAAAATATAATACTAAAACAATATTAACAATGTCAACCCCTCCCTCAACCCCTGAAATTGTTAAACATTAGTGCACGCTAAAATTTTAATAATTACCAGCCAAGTGCAATTATTTACTTCCTTATCGTAACATTGGTTTATCACACCCGCGTACACCATCGTCGTTCTACGAGGAATAATAGACACGCGAACGGATTATGCGACGTGCAACAATTTATGTTGCCATTTCTTCACGGCCGTCTTTCTCCATCTTGCCGGCTAACCGCATAAAAAGCAGAGGCAACTTCCGCCGGACGCCATGATTAATGATTATCCTTGTATTAGACTGTACGCGAAATCCGCGCGTTCGAAGTCGACCCACGAATCATCGATAACGGTTCTCGTTCAGCGTGCTTCATAACGCCTCGTTCACCCCCGATAGGATGATCAGCCCTGAAATAAAGGCGCGTTTTAAATCGAACCGATTATAGAGGGATAAGCGTGAATCAAGTTGCGTGCAACACCGTCGCCATTTAAATTGTTTTGTTCCACGCGTTTCGTAGCAGAGGGGTTCAACAGATTTTTTTCTCCCCAGCTGTAAATCCGAAAGCTTTTTACTTCGCGCAGGAAGCACCACGCTCTGCGTCTCATCTCTCTTTTTTTTTGTTATTTCGGAAACTCTATCTCTCGCTCAGCGATCAGTTAAAAATACGAAAAATATCGAGGAGATTTTTGTCCGAGTTTTTCCACCTATCCGTTTCGCGTTCGATAAAACTGGAATTTATCTGTGAGGAAGAAAAGGATATACGTATTTCCTGCATATTCTGTTTATTGTTATAGTAAATACTACTGTAGTGTAGTATAGTAAATATGTTGTTATATCACTATATCGCAATATCATTATATCAATATATGTCACTAAATCATTATGTAATTATATCGCGATATATCACTATATCGCTATATAAATATGTTGCTATATAATATATCATTATATCAATATAATTCTAGTATGATTATATCATTATATCATTCTGTGACACTATAAACTCATCAATAAATATAAATGCTGTAAAATTTAATCAGAATTCAGACGAACACAGTATAAGCTCACTAATGTACATAAAAAAAAATATAGGTAAGCAAACCTGTAACCCAGAAGTCTAGTAAACATGCGTATACATAAAACAAACACCTACTGACGCTAAAACATCAGAACGTGGTAAAAGGAAAAAGGAACGTAGAAGAACAATGCTTTCCAGAGGGATTAAACATTTACCCCTGGTTTTAGTCTTTTTTTTACGAGCCACATTGTTCGTCGGCTCGCGACACCACCACGCGAAAAGAGATGCATACTTCGTATTGACGTCGAGTTCCAGCATATCGCGGGAACTCCCGAAATGCACCAGGAAATTCGACGTAGTTTCAACGTTTCTACGCGGCGCGATCCTTGGGCGAGAAATTGCATAGGTCCCAGAACCAGAGATCCACCCACCACCCTATCGTGCAACCCCTCCGGCTGGTTACAGAACGTGCTTGAACTTTTAAGAGATCAGCGAATGCAGAAGGCAGCGGTCTTCTTCGAAATTTCATAGCCACAGCCACCTGACAATCTCTCGAGAAAGGAAGTCATCGGCAAGATAAGATCACGGACGATATCTTCCTTCTGACGTATCTGTGAAGAGAGAAAACTTATGGCGAGGAAGTGTGTAACAGGAAGTCGTTGTTGGTATACTTGAATTTCCGTGGATTTCTAATTTAAGTTGCTTAAAATGTAATCTCATAATTTTTACTAAGTGAAGATTCGACGAATTTCGTTTCAACCTTTGTGTGTAGATTTCTACAATATTATCGACCATCTCTACTTGAATTTCGTCGTACACTACTTGTTAAAACACTTTACACGTTTACTAAACCAATTACTTTTAAAAACGTACTAATTATACAGCTCTAACTACTGAAAACGAGAAATGCAAGTAGTATAAGGCGAAATAAGTCAGACATAGGCTAAATCGCATGCATACGTATTCCATGAATTTTCAAGCTGGATTTCCTCGGAAACGAAGCGTCGAACGAAAAAACTTCGTCCTACATTTTCGATTCATTTTTCATCGTAGAATAACATTCTGCCCTCTCATACCCCTCACCCAAGTACAACCCGTAAAACAATCACTTCTATCACAAGTAATTTTAATACCAATGATGCCAACAATCTAATTGAGATTTCTCTCGTATTTGCAGCTTTAAAGATATTGAAAGTCGCAACTTTCTGTTGGCCCAGCCTGTGTGTAAACGTGAAACAGAGCCGAAGTTCGCAATTGCCGTACTGTTTGATTACTTTTTCTGGCTGCAGCAGGTATGTAAATATCGTACGCCTCTTTGGTATGTACCTAACGAGCGCGAACTTTATGAGTCTGTTGCTTCGGCAAGTGGAGGGAAACGTTGGTGGATACGACAAAGGGAAACTCGACGGACGTTCGGGGGTTGTGAATAAAGCGAACCGTTTGATTCACGCTCGATGGCACTCCACGTTTCCTACTGGTCTCCAGGTTTCGAGCGATTCAACCGTCCCCTTTGCCCATTCATTTCGCGACATTTTTATTTCGGCGATAATTCGAGTACTCGCCTGTAAACGCGAGAAAACGAACCATATTTCCGCCGCGGAGAGGCTTCTGGGCAATTTAGATTCGCGGACAAGTTTCGAAATAGCATCGATGGAGTCGATGATGGACAGGATATCGCGATAACAGCTGAACGAAACTGGAAATGCTCGCGGAATTCCGCTTTTTAAAGGAATATTTAACGCGCACGATGCATGTACAAACCAGTTCAAAAGTATTAGGAGCAGTCATGAAAAAATTAAACGAATCCAGAAAATCATTGGGAAACTGATTATACTTTTTGTGCATTATCGACAATGTTGTGTGGAATCTTCGAAATTATTTATAAAATATTATAACAATTTATTATTACTATACTACTATACCATATTAATATATTAATATATACTTATACGTTTATTAATATATTTATAACCCTATTACTATACTTCTATACCATATTAATATATTAATATATGCTTATACGTTTATTAATATATTTATAACAATATTACTATACTAATTATTATTCTATAATATATATTAATATATTAATATACAAATTACGTATACACTTAGTTTTGCAGCAATGATAATCACGACATTTATAGAAAATTAGATAAACCTGAAGTTATTAGCTATTCTGAATGATTGGCTTGTAAATTATTTCTACTACTTAATGACAGTGCGAGACGAAATTTGTATGATGTACAGGGTGTCTGTATTAATTAGACTACTTGGTGTCTAGATACTTATGAACGAGGTTGTATATTCCAGAACTTCAATTTAAAGCGTTTGGATCACTAGATGGATTGATAGAAGTTATACGACTGCGGATCCAATCATCGTAAATGGTTCGGAGGTAACTTCGCGATTCCTGTCGTTATTACTGGTAGTCAGTTTCCTATCTACCTTGCATATATCCTTCTTATTAACCTCATATCGAACTATGAATTTTCATGCACGTTGATTTACAGATATTATGAAACCTTAGTCCTACAAAATATTCAACATTTAACAAATTTTTAATGCACAAAGCTGTAACTAAGTTTAGGAGCTATCAAACACTTAAAATTACAATTCACTCTCTAAGTATTTAATTGGCAAGAATTATAATTCAATCAATAAATTGGAAACTACGCTGCCATAAAGTCCCACACTTTAGATTTAACACGATGTAAGAACCCTGATCACCTATCATTTGAGAATCGTCAGAAATATCCAAGAAAACCCAGTATTCCAAAGAAATAACAGGATCCTTTGTCCGAATACTTGGAGCCTCGTGACAAACGGATTAATCAGCACGATGAAAGGAGTGGTAGAAAAAGGGAAGCGAGTTAAAGGGAGGGGACAATGTTTCCGATTCGACAACAGTCCTGTAGGATGATCCAGTTTTGCCGATTGCACGACCCCTGCTGGCATTAGGCATTGTTTGCGGTCGATAGTTTCCCGCTCGGCTGACGCACACACCGGGACATGGCAGTTGACAGTTTTTGCTTGATTAATTGTAACGCACGTCATCAGCCCGCGGGGATAGTTTAGTCCCTCGTGCTCAACACGTCGTTCTCGTCCCAGCTTTTGACGCCGTTCGTTGAATTGCACGCGAAGGAGAAGGAACGTCCTTGCGAGGACATCCACATTTATTTATTTATTTATGTCTTTGATCGATGTAGATGCGAGATCAATAAATATATCGCTCTCGAAATCTTCCCGCCTTTTAATAATTCCCCTTGCGCAACGAAAGTTTGCTTTTAACACGTTCATCGCCACGTCACCCAAATATGAGTGACGCTCCTTTTCTTAAAGTTAAGTGGGATTTTAAATTTGAATTTTAAAAGGAATTCAATGGAATAAGTATTGAAGTGTAATATATATATATATAAAATGCATAAAATAAAAATAAGAAGTGAAAGTTTTTGCTGTTTTTATATTTTTTTACCCCATTTTTCTATGCAATCGGATTTGAGTTACGAAGAGAACGTGTTAACGAAGAAGTTGATATAGCGAGTTGTTTCAGGTGTCAAATTGATTGAACGACAGAGTTGGTAGGTTACCGGTTAATGCTTATGCTGTATTTTTCAGAAATTGCACGGTATTTGTACGAAAGGTTGTAACTAGACCCTAACCAATCACAACAGTTTAGAAAATTGTAAGAAGGGGGGCTGGTCAGCGCTTCCCTTCTACCAAAATAGAATCAGAATGCATCAGAAATTTGTAAATTTAAAATTATTTAAATAATAACTATTAATATTTAAAACATAAATATTAACTTTAAACTTTTATTATTAATTATTAACTTTAAACTTTTGATATTAAATATTAACTTTAAATATTACGGGTGAAGAATTATTAAATAATTCGTAAGACATGTAGACTTTCATTGAAATAAAGCACGATGCATCAGAAATGACACAGCACTGCGTTCTTGTGCAAGAATAATAATAAGGAGAATAGCGAATTGTACGCTGTTTGTGTGGTTCAGTGTGATAGTAGCCGTATATCATTTCACCGGAAATGTCTGTGAGTTATTGCGTAATCGAACGGAGCCAATAAGGCAGAAAAGTGATTAAACAATAAATTCTCCATAATTTCCATTCGATTTAAAAATATGGTCGTGCAATCAGGCATTTATACCGCAATTTTTGTTTGAAGCGTCTTGATGCACACGTTTCACGTCGAAGATTTCAACAAGCACCGGATATTATGGTAAACTCAGCAAGCGGGATGAAAGAAAGAGGGCTGTTATTACGTTGCTACCTGAGCACGTACTGGAAAATATTTATTACACCACTAGTTGCAATTTTTAATAAATCCGTGTCACGAATTTCTGAGATTATTAAACTTCTCTATCATTTCATTTGCGTAAAGCGAATTGGTAATTTTAAATTATATTCTTCATTCATAACTTCTATCAATTTTGCCATTTCTCAACTTACATAAATTTTATTGATTCATTATAACATATTTCTTATTATTCCCTCACTTTTTCTTCCCAACATTTAATTTTTTACTTCCTCGAGCTTCATGAAAGATCAACGTTATACGTTACTAAAAAATTCTATCAATTTTGCCAGTTTTCAACTTATATAAATTTTACTAATTCATTATAAATCAATTTTGCCATTTCTCAGCTTACATAAATTTTACTAATTCATTATAAATCAATTCTGCCATTTCTCAGTTTACATAAATTTTATTGATTCATTATAACATATTTCTTATTATTCCCTCACTTTTTCTTCCCAACATTTAATTTTTTACTTCCTCGAGCTTCATGAAAGATCAACGTTATACGTTACTAAAAAATTCTATCAATTTTGCCAGTTTTCAACTTATATAAATTTTACTAATTCATTATAAATCAATTTTGCCATTTCTCAGCTTACATAAATTTTACTAATTCATTACAACATATTTCTTACTATCTCCTCACTTTCTATTTCCAACATTTAATTTTTTGACTTCTTCAAACTTCACGAAAAGTCAACGTTACACGTTACTACAAAAGTGAATTTTAAATGAACAATGCATAGAACTATTAACTTGATAACGGGTATTCTTTTGTTTCACAATATCTCAAATACATAGATCCTGCCCTGAACGTTCGTCGTATGTGTTTGCTTAGAGCCACCAACTAGACTCGTTGAAACGCACCATAGACCGCGTCATTCTGTAAATAAAGTTCCACCATCTAAATTATGTCGCGCTGCGCACAGACCACAGGCCTGCGGAATGGAGTAGAATTAAAATTTCAAGCCGGTCTCTCGTTACATAAATCGGACTCGCAAACAACGTTGGCTGTCTCCACAGTGCGCGCCACAAAAGTTGGCCACTGCCTTTCCTTTTTTTTTCCACCCTCTCTCTTTCTCATTTTGCAACTCGAAAGTTTTGTTATGGTAATGAGGACACCGGTATATATTATAGAAAATGTTGCAATTGAATTAAAGGGTCGTATGGTGAATTTCTGGGGGGGGGGGGGTCGACGTTACTACGCGAGTTTTTAGCGATTTGGTGATTAGTCGCTGCAACAGTGACGGTTTTTTAAAGAATGCAGGCTCCAGCTTGCAAATGCAAGTTTATGAGAAAGATTTCGAAACGGATTACAGTAAATAGTGAGGAAAGGAGCTTTAAATAAATTTCAGAATTATAGGGATGTTCAGGTCGAGAGTATCCTTAAAACGTGAATGAAGAGGGAGCGATATGTTGTTTAAACTAAGCAATTCAGATGTATAGTAGTGGACAAAAGTTTAAGACAATAGAACATTTTAAATGATAGCTTTATCGTATGCAAATATTGTTCATGTAATTATTTTAAATTTTATTTCCACTGTTATTTCTTATTAATTAATTCATTCATTTTCTTCGATCCTTTGGTCTTAAATTATTTTCAGAATTTTTGAATTTTGATCGAACGTGACTGAATGTATCCAGTGAAAGGAATTAAGAATTAAAAATCGAAGGAAAGTGTGAAGTGCAAGAGAAATGTATGTGAGGCAGTCTAGAGAAAATTTCTGAAAGAGTTAAGAGCAAGTCTTGTAAAACTTACAGAGATCTTTCAATTATTAATAACATTCTATTACTTTCAATCTGTTTGCCTGATCTATCCTTAATCCAAGCGTGCAAAAATATTATCAAATTTCAGAAATATCCCCTAACTGTCTGATCGAACTAAACTTAAGTGCACGAAAGATTTAAAGTTACAAAGAAACGAATGGTGTAACAAAAGTCCACAAATTTTTCGCGCCTCGTCCAATTCAAAATGACTGAAAGATGAAGGGAGTGAGATCATCGATGAAGGGAGTGAGGGGGGGGGGACAATGAGAGAAAAAAGTTAGCGAGGGCAAGGGGGCACACCGGGGGAATGGCAGAACGCGGATTCATGCGCGCCGCTATAACTTAGAGCAAAAGGCAGTAGTTAGCACCAGCAGTATTTCCCTGTCAGTCGCAGTGCCCCATATGGGCCATACACCCAGGCTACGTGTACGTGTACGCCCGCCATAATCGGCCATCCGTGCACGTGCATCCGCACATGCGTCCTTATGAACATCCTCAGCCTCGCAAATGCGCGACGTTTGCAACAACGAAAGGTCTTGACCAAGATTATAACGCACGAAATCCTAGGAAACATCAATAGCTACCAGAACTACGCAATGAAAATTGTTTTTCCAATAATTTCAATTTATAACATTTTTCAATTGTACTATAGTGGTTAGAAAAACAATTTATTTATTATTTATTTATGTGAACGTGAAACCATTGGATAGATTTATTTTTTTAATAATCTCCAATTATGACCTTTTTTCAATTGTATTATAGTGGTTAGAACAACAATTTATTTATTTGTTTAATTGTTTAAACAGAAAATCCATTTGATACAATTAATGTGGATATTATACAATTTTGTAAATTTTGATTTTGAAATGATAGTAAAACTACGATGAAGTAGTCGATTAATAATCTATATTTGTTGACAACAATTAATGCTTTACAGCAGAAAAATATTTTGCTTCGGTCACTGAAAAGTGAAATTTATTCGAAAAAGACGGAAATGCTGATTTTTACTACTTACGCATTAATTCATTGGTGTACAAGTTTATCAAATCTTAGTTTTCAGAATGCAGGGGTAAGTAATTACTATACTACTGCTGGGGTACATTTTGTCTTCATTAAAACCACTACGTGATATGGTCTAGAGGTGCGAGAAGAGAAATTACAGAGTTTAAATAATAATAATGTTATTAAATGGAACTTCTTTAAACGCTCTCTTAAAACTTTCACGAGACTGTTCCACACGTGCTTCATTCACCTACTATTCATTTTCGTTCATTCTAATCCTCAACCATTCTTATTCAGTAAATTTATACGTATTCACTGAAAATTTCTTACTCTGGCATAATCTCAAGGGCCCCTCCCTTCATGCTTTAGAAACATAATCTAAGTATTTCCTCAGAATCATAATATTTTCAATCACATCCACACCAACATGTTAAAACTATACATACAACGAATTCAAGTTCAGTGACATCGTGTCTCAATTAATTAACATCTATTATTCAATAGAAGTTCGAGCGGTTTAAGTAGAAACAGACGTCTGACTAATATTCGCTTAACCAACGATATTACATATACAGGTAGAATTATGTATGAAGTTAAGCGATGTACACATGACCTAAGATCTTGAATTATATCATACATCAAGTAACCAACATATTCGCTTAACGAGATTCATAACAGGGGGAAGTAGAAACAGACGTCTGGCTAATTTTCGCTCACCTGTGTACGTGGGTAGAATTGTATACAATAGCGGACGAAAGTTTAGGACGACAGCACAATGAGAAACATAGTTTTATAGCATGCAAATATTGTTTATCTATTCATTTTTATTGTCATTATGGTAAGATACTATTTATTGATTAGCATAAAATACGAATTTTATTTAAACTGTTATTTCATATTAACTAATTAATTTACAGCAGCGGACAACAGTTTAAGATGACAGGATATGTAACACATAATTTTACTGTTCGAGAAAATATTGAATAATTAGCGTAGAATAGAAATATTATTTATACTATTATTTCTTATTAATTAATTAATTTGTTTCCTTTGACCCTTTGGTCTTAAACTTTTGTCCGCTACTGTAGGCAGCAGCGTGCATTGTCCTGCACAAGTGTGGCGCGATTGCATGATGTAGATCCCTTATAGAGCTTCAGATGCACAATAGCTTGAGGGAAACAGTACAATTTAAAGTTACCTTTTATTCAGAAAAATGGCTTCACACTGACAGCTACCTTTTTTTTCGTCGCTTCTTTTTATCACGCTATGAAATCGTGAAGGAATTAAACTCTCGATCAAACCAACGTCCAAGTGACATTGACGTATTAAAATTTCAACAGCTTCAACGTGAAATTCTTTTAGAAAATTCTGCAAGAAAGTTTTGAATTGTTATCACGAACATTTATCCATTCCATAATTCAGAACCAATTAACTGAGTAACCGACGTAATCATTTGACTTTTATCACTCCGTTACTTGTTTCAACTCATTATTCATTTACTTACAATTTTCTAGTAAACGCGATGGAAATTCCACGTCGTGGTCCAATATTAGCGGATAAATTATTAAAAATGATTCCTTGAATAATTATGGAGTGAGTTTTGATAGAAGCAGAACTAATTTAATTATTCGAGTTAAAGAACATTTGTAAAGCTCCGCAAAACGGACAATTCTGCAATTTTCCATGATAACGATTTATTATTCGAATACGTCTGAATAAATTTAGGGGTAGAAAATATTGGAGCGGCATTAACGAGAACAACTAAAACGAACAATGATTTTATTCGTCGTTTTCGATTAAACTCTGCCGAAAATCGACGATGGAACGTCGTCATTCATCGGTTTTGATGAAAACGTCAATTGCCTTTCGTCGGGACGCCGATCAACGATGAATCCTCTGCGATCAGGGAAAACAAAATGGACGAACGGGCCAGGCTTGATAATTTATCTGTCTGCCATATTTACGCGGGAAAACCTATCATCTAAATAAACGAATGTTATCAGACTGAATACAAAACCAACGATAAAAATAAAACAAGCTTATAAATGCACGGATAAAGAAACAAAGACATTTGAAAGCAGATAAAAAATTGTTTATAGAATGATATTAACAATACTTCGTTATATTAATAATATTTCACTAAATTTTGGATATTACCATCTTGCTATATTAGAAATCATTCACTGTATTGAGAATACTCTGCTATATGAATATCATTTTACTATATTCTCGCTATAACAGCTTTGCTATATTAGAAACACTTCACTATATTGATATCACCTTGCTATAACATATATGAATAGTACTTTACTATATCCACACCGTTTCTATTTCGCTATATTAAAAATCCCTTTATTGCATCAAGAATACTTTGCTATATTAATTCCACATTACTATATTCTCACTGTTCTTATTTTGCTATATCAAAAATTCCATTACTTCGTCAATTCTTCGCTATATTTATAGTACTCTTCTATATCAGAATCGTTACACTATACTCCCACTATTTTGCTATATTCGAAATCCTTTTATATTAATATATTACACACAAATATATGTAATTCATATTTATTATATTATATATCATATATTATACACTATATTATATTATATATATTTATTATATTATAAGGGATTATAATTATATTAATATAGTTATCAATGCTACTTTACCACCCCTAATACACTAACTTCCTTCCTACATCAATCCCATTTTACAATCGTCTCCCATTTAACTCCTTCAACATGAATTTTTAACTGATCTAAGATGCTTCAGCTGCCTCGCAATCCTTTCACCAGAACAGCACGTATCCACTGTCAATCGTTCATTGTTACCCCTTTCTACCGGTTCACCGTAAATGATGCGTCCTGCAACCGATTCAGTGGCTCGTTTTTCCGCGGCACAGGTCGATCGAGTTTCCCGTAATTTCCATGCGAGTCCGCTCCAGATCCACGAAGTGCTGCCACGCGTTCATCATCGATCGCGGTTTGCCTTTGTTCGTCGTGAAACGATACACGGACGGCGTTCTTCCGCCAACGTAAACAGGCCCGATTGAAAGTGAAAATACTACAGTGCGGACGAGCGTGAATCGCTGGCTAATTATGTTTTAAAGGAATTACCCGGCCGCTTTTCAGAATGCTCGCGAATCAGCGCACAGCGGACCGCAGAGCCCGCGTTGCAGTCGAATCGCAATTGTTTGCGCTGCGACCGCCGAACCGCCGGACCATTAATTAGATGCGAAGTTCCTGGCTGAAAATTTTGCCGTTTGCATTGGTAGTGTAGTGTTGTAGTTAGTTGTAGATTTTAAGAGAAAGGGAAAACATTTGAGGATCTACAAGGCCCTCGATATACAAAAGTTTAAGGCCAATGGGTCAAAGAAAATAAATTAATTAATTAATAACGAAGTAACTGTGTTAAAAACGATTGGTAAGGGGTTCTGAGCTCTTTTTAATTATTATTACCAAACGCTGATAAATTCTGCGAAACGATACCAACAGGGGTAGCTCCATCCCTTAGAAAAGTTGTGAAGCTGTTATAATCGATAACTATTGTGTTTCTGAACAACTTGATAATGGAATCCCTTGAGATACACGGATTAAATTCTCTGTCTTTTTCCTTCAGTTCATCTCACATCTTATGACGTTTATTTTTTTATTGTGCTCACTAATTGTATTATAATTTTAATCTTCTGTCGAATCAGCAACACTGATAGTTGCACTAAATTTTTCTACAAGGATACATTAAATTTCCTTTGGTAACAAGAGATTCTTGTACGCTTACTCACTTTATCGAAAGTTGGAATTTCAATTCACGGGATTTTATTCGTAGAGGGTAACTACCCCTCTGTCGGTATATACCCACAGAATCGATACTGTAACCGTCCGACGAGAACCTCCTCGCTGGAAGCCACGATCTCGTAGTTTTCTACATCCAGTAACCCCAAACTTAAAGTTTTCCCTTACGATAAATTATTCTCTACAACCTCCTTAACTCTTTGGGGTTAGGTGGGTTAAAACTGATCCCACCTTTACTCAGCTTCTTATGCATAATAGGATATATTTTAACCCACTTCGAAAAGTTGAAGATACACAAAGTCAAACAGTTTAATATTTTAATAAACGAGTGAACGTTCTTTTATATTAAAAAAAAAAAAAATTCTGTGCAACTTGAATTTTTATTATTTTTTCTTTAAAGTCGTGAGCCTCAAGGAGTTAACGATTTTCTCTTAAGAAAAACATTGAAACAGATACATTTACGAGTAGCCCACTTTCCATAATCCGAAACAACAATAATTCAGTGTTTTCCTACAATTTTATAATATTCCATTCATTAACAAATCGTATTATTGTACACGTAATATATTTGACGAAAGTTTCCCCTGTGACAGAGAAAAGGAAGTTGAAAGCGACGAACTCAGTTATCATTCGTCAAAAATAAGTTGGCGCTTAACTAGTTTCCAAAGCGATCAACGAACCTCTTCGAACTGGAACGGTTAATTGGGTTTTACCGGTTGTTCCCGTCGTTCCTCGCTCCCTTTTCACCCCCGTCACGATAAGCTGTCGATTCATGATTCTTCGATAATGCCCTAAGAAGGATGGTGTTTTCTCCTGCAAAATAGGACCTCGGATCTCGTTCATTTCGCGCGCACTGCTAAAAGTAATTTCCATCACTTTTCACGCGAACTATTAACTTTCATTCTGTTGACGTGCACGAAAAACGTTTAACAGACAAATATTTGTCTGTTTGACGAATCCACGGGGCAGTTACTCCGGCTAAATATTTCTGTTTGCCTGATTGCTGGATTGTGGATTTTATAACTGGTTGTTTGGGGACGAAAAAGTAATTAGCAAACGGTTGAATCAATTTTAGCGAAACGAACGATGGCAAGAGAGATATTTCATTATAATAGAAGCTGCGTTTGTTATTCCGACGGATGTTTAAATTGTTTGTCGATTTGCGTGGATAATAATATCGTACCTGATATCAACATGTTCTGTTGATTTTGTACGTCTAAATTATTAATTAGGATTGGTCCGATCCCTAATATCTCAATATGTTTCAATTTTCAATGCTACACGGCTGATACCCTAACATAATCCGTATTAATCCCTGATTATTTAAGCTGGCGATTGTTGCATTAAATAAACATCATGATCGAACCACAATAATAATCGTTCCCATCGTGTACATTGTATGCTGACAACCATAAGCATTTACCTACCCAAATCTTCCATATTATTCCGAAATACAATCTGCTTGAAACTGAAAAGCTATAATCGTATATCTGTGACGTAACATATACAACAGCGGTCAAAAGTTTAAGACCAAAGGGTTAAAGAAAATAAACAAATTAATCAATAAAAAATAATAGTATAATAAAATGTATATTCTATGTTAACCAGTAAATAGTGTTCTATCATAGTGACGATAAAACTCAATAAATAAACAATATTTGCAAACCACAAAATTGTGTTTTACATTGTCCTGTCGTCTTAAATTTTTGCCCACTACTGTACTCCAAGGTGACAGATGTGCAAATAACGTTAATAATATTATTGTTGTAAATTTTTTATTATTGTCAATCTCTCCAATGAAATGTAAAAGTTTCAGAAAATAATCTCCAAATATTTTTACATGGGAAATAACACATTTCACCTATGAATATTCTATTGTTAATCAGTTGCCTCTTGTATGATCAATTTCATTGATTTTCACTTAATACTGATGCATCAACGTTGAGTCTCAAAGTTTACTATTCGACAAATTGATTCCTACCCAAAACATTAAGCTGCATAATTTAGCGAGCGCCAATTCTAAACTCGGTTTCGTTGAATCTCCTCGAACGAGTATGCGAAAGTAGATGAATATCTGAGCCGACAGCAACTCGGCCGTTTTACCGCAGCAACGATATAATATCAGCGCGATAGCACAACTCGAGATGGAACGATTCAAGCAGAGTGCCGCATCGCGATGCCTTTCCGAAAATCAACGAGAGTACAGCATCGATAGCGGAACCAGCGCGAGAGATACGCAAGCTTAATGCTTGTGCAAACAGCATAAAGACGATTCGAGGAGGGAACTCGATGCACGAGTTCCGGATCGGAAGTGTATACTCAGTATTTAACGTTGAGACGATAAATATCGAGATATCTAAACGAGTGATACGATACACTGAAGCGATAGCGACGAATATAACGTGTACTGAAGCTTCAACTATATTATTCCTTATAGCAAAGTATAATATAGCAATATAACTGCATTCCTATATAAAAGTATATTTGTATAGCAGAAACGAATATGAATGATTATGAGAAAGGTTACGAAAAATTATGTGTAGACGTACAATGAAGAATATAACGTGTATTATAGCTTCAACTATATTATTCTTTATAGCAGATTATAATATAGCAATATAACTGCATTGCTATATAAAAGTATAGTTGTATAGCAGAAATGAAAATGAATGCCTATGAAAAAGGTTACGAAAAATTATGTGTAGATGTACAGTGAAGAATATAACGTGTATTATAGCTTCAACTATATTATTCCTTATAGCAAAGTATAATATAGCTATATAACTGCATTGCTATATAATAGTATAGTTGTATAGCAGAAACGAATACGAAAGTTTATGAAAAAGCATTGATTGATTAGCATAGAGTACTAATTTTATTTACATTGTTATTTTTTATTAATTAATTAATTTATTTTCTTCGACTCTTTGGTCTTCAGCTTTTGTCCGCTACTGCATATACTTCTTTAAATATACAAAGCTGAATTCAATTCAAACGAGTTTAATTTTCCTGAGAACACTTTCCTATTCAACAAAAAAGGAAAAAGGAACGGCCGTAAACCACCGGTTCATTCAATCGCACGTCGTGCAGACAATGGGAGAACAATTTGTGGTGTTTTTAACAAAATCAATGCGGCTGAGTCCCAGAAGCCTGGACAACAGCCAGATCCTGATGTCGTCTCGCGGAGGCCGCTGAACTGTCGCGCGTCGGTTCCTCGCTCTCTGCGAATTCACCAGGCCTCTTACACGTAGCCGAACAAAAAGCAGCTAGGAATCCGGCCAAACAGATCGGCAACGATTCGGGAATGGTGAAACAATGGTACAAAGAATAGGCCGGGATTCAGCCGACCGAATCGGGAATTTTTATCCGGGCATCGGTTGGCAAGCTACTTGGTTTTTGCACCTTGCCGAACGTGCACCGTGATTACACTGCGATCCCGAAACGAAGCCGGCTGTTCCAGGTCAGATTTAAGCACTGTTCACCGTGTTTGTGGTTTCAGGGCAAAATAAGGTACAGAAACGACCTTTGTACTCCGACGTGTTCCACAATATATGGATATAGAGCTATATTTATAGCTGTAATTATATTTCTGTTCAAATTTGTAATTCAGTATTTCCGCGTTAAATATATAATCGAATACATTATAATATATAGTAACGGACCAAAGTTTAAGACGAAAGGACGATGTAAAGCATTGCTTCATGATTTGCAAATATTGCTTATACTTTAGTTTTTATTGTTATTATGATATATTTGTATATTATTATAGTATTATATAATATATTGTTATATAAACATACCAGATATATTATATATTATTATATAAATATATCAGATATAATATATATTATATATTATAATAAATATATCTATATTTTTTTCTTACTGAATACCGCTTAAGAATTAATATCACCAAATTCCAGATTGCACGTACTTAATTCTTATTAATTTATTTTACTTTAGTTTGATTTATTTCAATTAATTACAATTAATGTATACATGTACTCGTCTTCTACATCCACTATGTTTTCAGCATAGAATTAAAATTTTGTTTATCATGCTTAAGCTTAAAAGTGAAATTTTGAAATAATATAAAATAATATTATAGGCATGTTAAATTATTTTGTGATTTATTAAATTTTTTTAGACGAAAAATTGTAATTCATTTTTTTGAACCACGGTTTCGCGTTGAGAGCTGCTAGTGCTTCCAATATTGCTCGAAGGATAAACGAAACGAAATTTTTGGCGGAAACGATGAAGAGCAGGTATCACGTATACGCGCACACATACCGCTAACAAAGTGATAATATTTGATCTGAATTGCACGACGATCGAGCACGAGCGCTGTAAATAAAACTTGAAAATCGCGAATCGAAAGTGAATAGTCGGTTATCAGACAGGGATCCACCGTTTCGCCTGATTGGGCCTGTATCAAATGTTTGACCGATCGAAACTTCGTGTTATTCGCCGGCAGGCGCACGGAACCGCTGTTAAAATCAACACGAAATAACGCTTGGATACTGTAAACGGTGAATGACTATCAAACCGTTTATATCTGACGTCGATAGCGTGCAAATAAGCGCTTATAAGTTGCTACGCCCCTGTTTCGCGTATTTGCACACGATCCGGTTGGGTTAGAAATATTTATCTTACTGAGCATTGCGAAAAATTTTGAATCGACGCTCGATACTTTGTGTTTAATCGTTAAATGTTTGAGCACTTGTTAACTTCGAAAAATTCGGGAAGCATGGTTTCGGAATATTTAAAATTGCACACGAAACGATATTTGAAACACTTCAAAGTCTGCCCGCCAATTAATGTTTCGGAAACGTTACCCGAGTTAATTCGAATTCTCTATGCAAAAGCTCAACCTTTGTTCTCCGTTCTTTCATTTTCAGTCTACCAACGAGGTCACGCGAACGTGAAATTTTCAATCTTTCACCATTATATCGCTATATCGCTATATAGCTATATTATTGTATTAGCACACAGCTATACAGCTATATTGCAAAAAACGTGGAACGTCGGTAAAATCTAAGTATATATAAAATAACTGAAAATCGAGTAATCACTATCGTAACATCTGTTCGATTAAATTTACAAACAACATGAATTTGAATAAAAATCCTGAGTGTACTAATTACTTAAGTCTCAAGGAAGCACGATCTTCAACTTTTCGTTTCGGTACGAATTACAAAATGCACCTAGCAGCAGGAACCTGTATCCAATCGACAACGAAGAGCACACACACACTCTGTCTCTCTCTCTTTTTCTACCCTTTTTTTCTTCTTTTTTGAAACCACCAGCGACAATCGTATTCGTACATCCGTTCGTGTTCCGTGACTCGGTCCCTGGATGATCCCGCGGCGAAGAAACAAAGTCCCAACGATGGTATCTGATAGAAAGCAGCGGGAGGTATTGATAGGATGGCGCTAGGTTCGAGAAAAAGAGAAAGAGAGGGTCGGGAGGGGGGAGGGTATATTACCACAACGCGATATCGGCTACGAGATATCGAGGGCGGTTGCTCGTAGACCCTCGAAGCTCGAAGCGATGTATAGATATCGTTGAGACCTCAGGGGACTCCATAGGAGGTCAGCCTGGTTAATGGGTATGTCATTTCGCGAATCTACGAGCATATAAAATTCGAAACTCTTTCGGTTGCATCCCCGTTTCCCGCGACGTCCCATTTCATCCCTCTAACCGCTTGAAAGAAACTGCTCTGAACCTAACTCAAAATCTGTATTAGATTAACAATTTAAATAAGGTTGTTCTATAGTTATTGCTGAAACCATATTTTACATACATACATAAAATAAACGTTATTTTTAAATTTGAAAATAGCCGTAACGGTATCTAAATGAAACAGCAATTAATCGATCAAAAATATATAAGTTTCCTCAAAGTGATTTAGGCCTAGACTGAGTAACCATTCAAGGTGAAATTATTTATCAATTATTTATTTTGAGAAGGTTAGCTACAGTAGCAGACAAAAGTTTAAGACCAAAGGGTCGAAGAAAATTAATTAATTATTAAGAAATTACAATATAAATAAAATTTCTATTCTATGCTAATTAATAAATAGTGTTCTACTATAATGACAATAAATATCAATAGGTAAACAATTTTTGCGAACCATAAAATTATGTTTTACGTTAAGAAAGGTAATTTGCACTATTGATAATCGGAAAAATGACACGACTGGTCTTCGAACCGACATGACTGGTCTTAAAACTGTCATAACTGGCTTTAGGACTGACACGACTGACAAATAAGTGTCCGCAGAACGGGTTCCCTGATTTTTCTCACGACGTTTCGCCCCGATGGCGACCTTTTCCATCGCCATCCGATTCCGTCGTCCTCTTGCGAGTTGAAACACTCCTCGCGTTTTCGAGGCATCCGACGTAGACCGCGGAACGGAGGGTCGAGCTGTAATTCAACCAAACTTCCCTAATTAATCAGGCTCCCAATTAGTTGAAGTAACGAAGGTCCGATGGTTATAGCGCGCGCAGGTCGGAGAAAAGAGGAATACGGAGAAAGAGGGGGAGGGGACGGAAGATGGAACAGTTGGGAAGGAGAAGAAACGGGGTTGAAGGGAGGGTAGGAGACGGGGGTGGCAGGGAAAAGAGAGAAAGAGGAACGCATGGAATTGGAGAGCGGTGAGTCACGTCGAAGTCGATCGACAAACGGGTTGCCCGATTTCCCTCGAAATTACGTTTTGCGCCCTAATTCGGGGAGCAACGAGGCGAAAGAGGCCGAACTCGGAGGAAAAAGCGGCGAAGACAGTCGACCTGCGTCGATGGTTTCCCTTTAAACCGGAAAAATTTAATCGATTCGAGGAGCTGATGCAGCTGATCGCAAGTTGCGATCTGCCCTTATCCTTTGCTACTTAAAAGACAGTTACATTTTTATTGTATATCAGTGGTGCAGCAAATTATAGCAAATATATCGATATAACCTCGCTATACGTCGATAACTGATATATTATCAAGTGTCAAATATATTTACTGTCGCAACAGCTATATCAATATAGTGAATATAGCACTATTAGCTATATTCGCAATTATAGCACTATAATACTATAAGAATATATTTATTTTTGTAATATCAGTATATTAAATATTATGTATTCTTTGCATTGATACATTCCATTAACGATATTTTCAATTCTTTCGTTTTCTGTTGTATTTCATCCCAATTAGCTTGCTCTCTTATTATTCATTCAATGAATTATTATACAATAGAGAATCATTTTAAAAACTGTAATTTATACAATTCTGTTTACCAAACCTGAATACTTTTTGTCAACCAGATCATGCGATCATTCTTCCCTCGATGGACGGATCAGTGCTTTTGTTGAAGTTGTCACCCGTTATACAAACGTTTTACTGGTATCTACGGGATACTCGATAATAATGCAGATTTGATTTACAGACGTTCGAGGTGGCAGGGGAGCTCATCATTTTCATGGAGATCGCACGATTTATGGTGTCACTTAACGAACAATACGAAGATTTATTAGACTGTATTTAATTTTGCTGTGGTGAATGCCTGCCTCGAATGGTCGTTCCTCGCAAAGAATCGGGGCGATATAAAGGGACACAAAAATCGAACAATACCTTAAAAATATGAATTCACACCCGTCGCAATTATTGAACCGATAGGCTCGATGAAATCGATCGAAATCAATTGTTATCCCCGAACAAATGTCGTTTAACGTGCAGATACGCTTTTATTGCGGCATACACGCGACAGTATCGGGAAAAAGTGTGACACAATTTTCAAATGCTTCTGGTCTCTCTGTCTTTCAACGAATACGCGAGCCACGAAAAAAAATATTCGTAAAAAGATTCGTCGTTAATTCGCTCTTTCACGCTAGCTGACCCATTTTTGAAACTACTATATTAAACATGAGAGAAGCAAAGCGTGCACTACCACCGGCGGACGCATGCGAAACAGGGGATAAAAAATGTATAACCACGTTAAAAGATGCTACCGTGAGATAGACGCTCGAGAGAAGTGAGTTTAAAGTGTTTCTCTGTAATTTCCCGGGAGCTGAGAAACCGTCGGGAAGTTATGAAGTTTGTTCACCGTCGTCTCGTTACATTTTTGCTCTTCCTTACGGCTGTCCTGTATATTTCCTTCGGATTGTATGCCGAAGACAAACAGCAATACGTCGGTCATATTTGTCCGCGATGTTTAAACGACCAGCTCGCCTCGGACGCACTCGGAATACAAGCATCCTGAAAAATGTTGCACCATAGACGATTCTGATAAATATTTAACGCAAATATTATGATTCAAAGCTGTATCTCTGCATAATCATGTTCATAAAATATGGAATATGGATTTGGATAGATTTGAAGAATAGAATTTATGGTAACTGAATAACTTAAAAGAGATTTAAGGAAACAAAATTATTTACTTGTACTACTTATTCATAGACGATTCTGATAAATATTTAACGCAAATATTATGATTCAAAGCTGTATCTCTGCATAATCATGTTCATAAAATATGGAATATGGATTTGGATAGATTTGAAGAATAGAATTTATGGTAACTGAATAACTTAAAAGAGATTTAAGGGAACAAAATTATTTACTTATACTACTTGTTCATAGATCCACCTTATAAAACATACAGTAGCTACTGAAATATAAAAGGAAGGCAGAAACGAATATTGCCTTCCAAATCTCTGTTCACTTATAATTCTTCCAATTTCAAACACAAAGAAGACTGGAAGAATTTAAAAAGAAGAGGAAGAATTTTACCTTCCTCATCTTCGTGAATAACAATTGGAGCCAACAGCCCTGGAGAGCAATAGGTAGCACCAACATGGCTGACCATATTGAAAACCTCTCCCTCCCACCGAGATACATATCTCCCTCCTCTTCCTCTTTCCCAACGAGATAAAAGCGATGTACGTTCATGCGAATGCAAATAATTTTCTTAGGCTCCGTTATCGGCCGTGCGGGCGATCGAACTTCCTGTTTCCGGCTGCTTATCGGCCCGTCAATTTTTATTACGTTCTCGGGTATCTGGTTCCCCGCGAGCGGCCGTGAGCAACATGCGAAATTATTTCTGGTTCCGCGACGTCGGCAGCCTCCAGAAATTTTCGATAGCGATAGCGATTTACTCCCCTGGGATCGGGAACCTGCGCGAAGAACTGTCTTCCCGCGGTCTCAGCGAATTTTCTCCAACTTCCGGGGAGGAATCAACGATCCTAAGTTCAATTTTAAAGAAAAATAAAAACTCAGGTTGCTCAGAATTTTTTTTTTAATATGAAAGAATGGAGAAGAACATTTATTTCAATTATCGAACTATTAAATTATGTTTGACCGTGTAACTTCAACTTTTCGAGGAGGGTTAAAATACATCCCACCATGTATAAAGCTGAGCCAAAAGTGGGACCTGTTACAACTCGGTGACTCTTCGCGGATACAGGTTGCAGTATTGTATCTGCATTTTCCTGGGGATCGCTTATTATTGGGTATTACTACTGATTGATCGTAACTTGTTACCAGGCATCGTGGCTTTTACCAATTATTATTTTTCCTGAGGGAGATTAACCGTAATGTTTCTTTAACGAAGCCAACGGTCTTTTCTTCACTTTCACTTTTCCAGTCCTTAAAACTATGACACCGCAATATAAACAATTAACCTACGTCCATTGTATTTACGCAAAATCGTAGTAACTTTTCGAAAATCTGCCGCGGTACGTTCGCAAAGTTGCCATAAAAAGTTATGAACTGGTCATTCAGACCAGCGTGGTGGTTCCATTGTGAAACTTTAGTTCTCCACTGCACGCGCCCCCAGGAGATCAAACGGAACATTATACGATAACCATAATGTTCTCGATGCTCGTTTCAGTGGTACGAGATTTAAAAATCGGATCCGTGGCACATGCAAAATTCGTTCGCGTGGTTGCATGTGTACGTGTGTACGTGTACGCAGCCTACCGCGGAGCCAGCGATCCCCTTTTGTAGCGGGAATCCCAAGGCGTATCCTCATCCCTTATTCACCTGCGGTCGAGCGCAGCATACGCGGGGGTTGGCCTTTCGAAAATCTCTGCCGCTGGTCCGCCAGGAGGAGCGCGTGCTTATTACGTGCGCTGAAAATAAACAAAACGGAGCAGTTTTAAACCTCCGTGCCTGCCGCGATTCCGGGCGGAACAATGCGGGCAAAATCTGCCACGACGGCGGATCCATGCGCCCGCCCCGCGTATTAGGGTCGTCACACGCTATACAGGGTGTTCGGACGAGGCTGGAAAAAAATTGAAGGGGTAGCTTTATGCAACATTCTAAGACGAAAATCAAGAGTAAAGGAATTGCGTTTGACGCTTTGTTTATTAGTTATAAGCTACTAAAGAACGGGCTATTTTACGCCTGAGAGCAGGCAAATCGGGCAACAGGGTAGATAACGTCTATTACTACTAAGGGGTGACTCTATGCAACATTCTAAGACGAAAATGAAGAGTAAAAAAATTGCGTTTGACGCTTTGTTTATTAGTTATAAGCTACTAAAGAACGGGCTATTTTGCGCCTGAGAGCAGGCAAATGGCCAACACGGTAGATAACGTCAATTGCTACTAAGGGATGACTCTGTGCAACATTCTAAGACGAAAATCAAGAGTAAAAGAATTGCGTTTGACGCTTTGTTTATTAGTTATAAGCTACTAAAGAATGGGCTATTTTACTCCTGAGAGTAGGCAAATCGGGCAACACGGTAGGTTCAGATTAAGTTTAGGTAACGTCAATGACTACTAAGGGGTGACTCTGTGCAACATTCTAAGACGAAAATCAAGAGTAAAAGAATTGCGTTTGACACTTTGTTTATTAGTTATAAGCAATTGAAGCAACTGGCTAATTTACGCCTGACTACCGTGTTGCCCGTTTGCCTGCTCTCAGGCGTAAAATAGTCCGTTGTTCAAATTGCTTATAACTAATAAACAAAGCGTCAAACGCAATTCTTTTACTCTTGATTTTCGTCTTAGAATGTTGCACAGAGTTATCACCTCAAATTTTTCCCGGCTTCGTTCGAACACCCTATATATCGATCATTCTTTGCTGCTTCCGCGTCTGGGATTCTATTCAAAACGGGACACTGTGTAATTCACAGTGAATCGGGAGGGGTTTAAGTCTTAGGGGTTCTTTCGATTTCGAATTTGTTCGCGGAATAGAAGGTAATAAAATTTGAACAGTTATTATAAGGTAGTAAGAAAATTTAATTAACACCGTGGAGGAATACATTACAGATTGCATGATTGATCGGATACACTCTTTGAATATATGAGTAGTAAGTAGAACAGAAGAGTGAGAAACTGAAAAATAAAAGATCTAATGCCATCTTAAAAACATTAAATTACCCTAGGAACACGTGAATAATTGTTTATTAATTTATTAATTGCTTCTTAATTTTTAAATTTCTAAAATGGTCTTGAATGGTATACTAAAAATGATAGAAATCTCTGTTTCACTGTTTTCTGTTACGGAATTTCGCAAACTTTTTCCTGTTATTTTGTTATGTTACCGTGCTGTTTGAATTTCCAACAGAATTTTAGGGCGGAAAGCAAAATAAAGAGTTGGGAAGGATTATTTGAGAAAGGGAGACTGTTGCAATGGATTTTCCAATACTCCTGTATTTTCTGTTTCTATTTTTCTTGAGCATTGAATATTTTTATTCCCATATAGAAGTTTTGCTTGCGGTGAACACTGAGGAAACGTGGTTTTAAACAATCCGTTGCAGCGGACACAATACCCTACGTACGTGGTTTTTTTTCAATAATTTTATAAGCTGCAAATCTTGAAACTGACATCTCGCGCTTATAAGATCCCAGGCAGACATGTTTTTTTAAACTCTGTAATGCTTGTTAAAATTCTAAATCTTTTTTAAAATTTCTGCAACTGGTTCTTTCAATAATTCTATAAGTTGCAAATAATCAAACTGACATCTCGCGCTTATGAGATCCAAGGCAGACATTTTTTTAAAACTCTGTAATAATGCTTGTTAAAATTCTAAAATTTTTTTTAAATTATGCAAGTGGTTCTTTCAATAATTTTATAAGTTGCAAATCATCAAACTGACATCTCGCGCTTATGAGATCCAAGGCAGACATTTTTTTAAAACTCTGTAATGTTCTTTAAAATTCTAAAAAATCTTTTAAATTCTGCAAGTGGTTCTTTCAATAATTTTATAAGTTACAAATCATCAAACCGATATTTCACGTTTATAAGATCCAACGCAGAAACAAACGTCAAGTATACCAAACCAAAGATTATTCCAAAGAGGCAAGAGGGGATATCTATGGACGCTGAAAGAGAAGGCATGAAACAAGATTTCGTTTCCCCTTTTACTTCTTCCCGAGCAAGAACAGTAACGCGAAGCGTTCGGTCCTAGCCGTAAACAACGCGGATCTTCGTTTTTACGCTCGCGATTTGCGAGCGGAACGCGGATACACGGATAACAGGGAAACCGGCGGGGATTACGCGTGGACCAGAACGCAAAATGGCTGTTTTCACGGTCGGAGGTGGCGCGGAAAAAATTAAACAAAGCGAAACGTCCGTCTGCGAATTTAACGACACGGAATTCGATGATTTAAACAGAGCCGCGCGTTTCAACGGGCTCGTCCTATTATTATTGTGTATCCCGGAGCACCGATTAACGCCCGCCGAATTTCCTGCAGCCTGACTCGAAAATAAATTATAAGCCGCTGCACGACCGTGTTCTGGACAAGAACAATACAAATGTAATAGTATGTAATAGTGGACACAATTCTGGAAAAGTATGAAGAGCGGCTGAGTTGAACGACAGCCGTGTGAACGTAAAATATTTGGATTAGAATGTTTTTGAGGCACGAAAGAGGAATTTTGAAATTTGAATTTCGATTGAGAAGAGCAATGAGTGAAAAGTGTTATATTATAATTACTATTTTAAATATATCTAAGAACTTTACTTTGTTACACCTACACCATCTCTCGAATAAAATAAAATCCTATAATAGCTATTAAAATAATACACGATTATGCATAAAAATTCAAGGGATCGCTTCTTCGTTGAGTTCACTGGTGAAGCTTTGAATATTATAACAGACATTAAAACCTTGAGTGTTGTATTCAATTGTTAACACTTAAAATTTTGAACACCATGATGAGTACAGCATTACAATATTTCACTATATAAGTTACTAGAGACGATGAAATCGGGAAACCCTGTTATCAACACTTTACAGTGTGCAGACTATTCGAAAGTTCTGCGAAAACTCGTGATATCATTTCTGTCTGGTCTTCGTCCTTCGTTGTTGTACAGTAGCGGACAAAAGTTTAAGACGAGAGAACAACCCAAAATATAGTTTCATGGTCTGCAAATATTGTCTATATATTCATTTTTATCGTTATCTTGGTACAGCACTATTTATTAATTAAGACAAGTGAATGAGACAGAAATATAGAGGGCGTATAATGTGAAGTCAGTCAGTCTGTCTGTAGTAGTCGTGCATCTAGTGTGAATAAAGAAACACACAAATAAAACAAGGTGTCAGAAGTTAAAATATAAAATACTTTCTAAGTAATATTAATCACAATATAAAAAAAAAGAACAGATATTATATTAGTAAAATATTAAGTGGTGTTACCCCTTAAGACAAGTGAGTGAGACAGAGATCTAGAGGGCGTATAATGTGAAGTCAGTCAGTCTGTCTGTAGTCGTCGTGCATCTAGTATGAATAAAGAAACACACAAATAAAACAAGGTGTCAGAAGTTAAAATATAAAATACTTTCTAAGTAATATTAATCACATAAAAAAAAGAACAGATATTATATTAGTAAAATATTAAGTGGTGTTACCCCTTAAGACAAGTGAGTGAGACAGAGATCTAGAGGGCGTATAATGTGAAGTCAGTCAGTCTGTCTGTAGTCGTCGTGCATCTAGTATGAATAAAGAAACACACAAATAAAACAAGGTGTCAGAAGTTAAAATATAAAATACTTTCTAAGTAATATTAATCACATAAAAAAAAGAACAGATATTATATTAGTAAAATATTAGTCAAAATACAAATAAAACAGTCATAAAATTCGCGGAGGAAGACAGAAGAGGAAGGAACGCGTGCACATGGTTACACTGTCGAAACGGAAGCACGATCGGTTGGTTCGCGACGGTTTACGAGGGGATTCTTAAGATGCGAAAATCGCGAGGAAGGTAGATAATATATCTTGTCGCCTGTGGCTGAACGTGAGCGTGGAACGCAGCTGAATCCAGGAATCGGATCACGTAGCGGCAACGGGGACACATCGCGCGAATCGACCGTATCTCCATCTCTATGACTTCTCGAATTCTCAACAAAAACAATCCCTGAGCTTGCAGCCCCGAATCCTTCCCCGCTTTTTATTCGAGCGTTCCGCGGTCGCTCCCATTCATCTTCGAGCCGAGACGCGACGCGGAACGATTCATGCTGATGCCGTTCTGCTGATAGTCCGCTGCTTCAGGTGCGATCGAGGGAATCGCTGGCAGGCGTGGATTAAGGCTTACGTTCGTTGCTTTCACGTTAATGCAAAGATGGCGTGTGAGATAGAAATCCGTTGAGAAATATGATAATTCTTACGTGGCACTGGATGCTTTCTGTGTACAACGAAGGAAAGCTTTACGTTGTTCTACGTTAACGAAAATGTGGCGTGTGAAATGGGAACGTGATCATTTTTATGTGATTCAAGGATTTTTGTATGTACAACAAATAAAAGCTTTCGTATATGTTATACATTTTGCGTTGACGCAAAGATAGTATGTAAAATAGAAGGTATTATCAGTGGTATGATCATTTTTGTGTAATTCAAGAGATGAAAGATTTATTACGAGGCTGTGAAAGGCTTTTGCTTCAAAGGAATTAGTGGAATTCAGTGTAGAATCATTAAAATGTTTAATGAAGACAGCTTAGACCAGTAACGAGCTATTACCAGCCTTTCAAAGTGTTTGGACTTCGGTTGCCAAAAATGTTAGGAAAAAGTAATAATATATTGTTAACCCTTTGCACTCGAATTTAATCTGACCATGAATTACCGTCAACTCGGAATTTATTTTATTTATTCAATCAAAACAAAACTTTTCCAATCCGTTATTAGCATACTTAGTTGTAACATTTCATGAGTATAATTAAAAAAAATGAAAATTCCACGGTAAACCTTGTGATGTCGCATACGCTGAGACATATGAGTGCAAAGGGTTAATAAGAAAAAGTAGAATTATTCATTAGTCGCTTAGATTTACAATTTTTTCATATTTCATAGCACAGATCGTTGATCACTAGTTTAGTCTATTCTTTCAAAGGAATAGAAATATTGTTCATTAAAAAAATTGATTAATACTAAGTTTACAGGACCCGCCAATTTCACGAGATTTCATGAGTAAAATTTGCAAAAACAATTGCTATTATTCCTAGTAATTTTTGCTAACTTTTATAAGTGGAGTGATACAAATCTATTTCCCTCTCAGTTCTGCAATTCCTTAGTATGTGAATATTGGAAATAGATATACAAGAAATATTTGTAAATCTAGTGTTAACAATTAATGCTTAATACAGCTTAAATAAATTAATGAATCAGGACAGATTTTTTTCTGAAGATTAACTGATTTCTGTTACCTTGTTCCTATCTGAAATCAGGACATTAAGCTCTCGGCGAGCACCAAAGCTTTTCTTCATCGTGGTCGCAGTGATCTCACGTTGATCAACTATATTATCATCCTTTCATAGCGACCTCCTCGAGCCCGGCTCATTGTTCCCTTCTTTCTTTTCGCATAATACCTGTTCCCGCGTTGAACGCTGCAGCGTATACCAATTTGTGCATCCAGCTTGACATTTTATTCTCCTCGTTAAGAGGACTTCCGGCAGAAACAATGTCGTCCGATCGTTACGGGAGGAAAAAATTGTGTTCCGAGGAAATCGTGAAAAACACGAGAAGAAAGGCTGTTGCAAAACGTAACCGTCGAGCCCAGCTCGTCTAAGACGCGAGTTTTAATTCCTCGTTTAACGAGGGCAAAAGGGTTTACAATTTCGAAGCTAATTATGAGAAAACGCTAACGTTCAAGCTTCTGCTCTCCAGTTTCTCCCTTTCTTCTTTCTTTCAGTTGCAATCATCGTGTCTGTCCTTCGCACAACAGTGTTCTAATTTTCACAACAGCGTGACGTGTTAACCCTTTCTGATAGACAGTTGATTGTTAGTCACCAAATGATAGTTTCGCAAATTTTCAGACTGTAGTCAGTTTGTTTATTATTCAAGCTCTGAGATTAAATTTTAGTATGCCACATAACTAAACTAAATCACGTTTAATACAGGCGAATCTTAGTAAATATTTCGAATTTAAAAATTTTTGATGATATTTTTAATAACATTTCAGTAGTATACATCAATATTTTAAAAATATTCGTAGAACAGCCTCTATCTCAACGATCCTTCGACAGAATTTTCTAACTATTTTAATAAAACTTTAACAACAGTTGCTAACAGATCGATTAATCGTATTTTAATAACGTTTCAGTAGTATATATCAATATTTTAAAAACGTTCGTATAATACCCTATCTCAACGATCCTTCGACAGAATTTTCTAACTATTTTAATAAAACTTTAACAACAGTTGCTAACAGATCGATTAATCGTATTTTAATAACGTTTCAGTAGTATATATCAATATTTTAAAAACGTTCGTATAATACCCTATCTCAACGATCCTTCGACAGAATTTTCTAACTATTTTAATAAAACTTTAACAACAGTTCCTAACAGATCGATTAATCGTATTTTAATAACGTTTCAGTAGTATATATCAATATTTTAAAAAATATTCGTAAAATACCCTATCTCAACAATTCTTCAACAGTAATTTCTAACTATTTTAATAAAATTTTAACAACAATTGCTAAAATATCGATAAATCGTATTTTAATAACGTTCCAGTAGTATGTATCAATATTTTAAAAACGTTCGTAAAATACCCTATCTCAACGATCTTTCAGCAGAATTTTCTAACTATTTTAATAAAATTTTAGCAACAACTGATATCTCATAACACGTGAACTGAGCTGAAGTTATACAAATCGCGAGACCCGGACACGCCGTATCAAATTGCACAGATTAATTATAAATTTAATTATACGCCGCTTCTCTTCCGCCGATAACAGAAATACCAATCGGTCTGACCAGGAACGTACGGTATCCACTGAGAGCAGCGGCACGTGTATACCGCGGAACGTGTTAAACCGGTCATCGCACAGCATTTATATAGTTCAATAACGTTAACGGTTGCCCCGTCGATATCGATCTCCACCGTACGCACATGGACAAACTGCGATCCGAAGGATGCGGTTAATATCACGAACCGGGAATATCAATTATCCGGAATAAAACGAGCCGCTGCTCCAACCCCTCACGCCCGTCGCCCCGCAAACGCGATCGTGGGAGGATCTATAACGCCGATAAACCCCCCATAATACGTTAACTGTCTGGCAGTGGCATCAGGCGGATGGATTCGCCTATTGGTGGGCTCAACGAGCGTACGAAGTTCATGCGTCTCGTTGCTGGCTAGGAGAAGCGTACAGCAGCGGGCAAAAGTTTAAGACCAAAGGGACAACGAGAGTAAATTAATTGATTTGTAAGAAATAGAATAATAAACAAATAAATGAAGAAATTAAATAATTTTTAAACGTTTTTTAAAGTAAAAGAATAAATACAGTAGCGGGCAAAAGTTTAAGACCAAAGGGACAACGAGAGAAAATTAATTGATTTGTAAGAAATAGTATAATAAATAAATAAATGAAAAAATTAAATAATTTTTACACGTTTCTCAAAGTAAAAGAATAAATACGGTAGTGAACAAAAGTTTAAGGGCAAAGAGTCAACGAGAATAAATTAATTGATTTGTAAGGAATAGCATAATAAATAAATAAATGAAGAAATTAAATAATTTTTAGACGTTTCTCAAAGTGAAAGAATAAATACAGTAGTGAGCAAAAGTTTAAGGGCAAAGAGACAACGAGAATAAATTAATTGATTTGTAAGAAATAGCATAATAAACAAATAAATGAAGAAATTAAATAATTTTTAGACGTTTCTCAAAGTGAAAGAATAAATACAGTAGCAGATAAAAGTTTAAGGGCAAAGAGTCAACGAGAATAAATTAATTGGTTTATAAGAAATAGTATAATAAACAAAATTTGGATTCTATGCTAATCGATAAATAGTGTTCTATCATAATGCCAATAAAAATGATTAAATAAACAATATTTACGTCGCCCCGATCGTCTTAAACTTTTGTCCGCTACTGTACGAAAGGTTGAATGGGAACGAGAAGGATCGAAGGCGTGTGTAGGCGTGCGCGAGGGGTTGGAGTATTATCCAGCTGCAGGGGGTTGAGAAAAATGGCCCGTCTCGTAGTTTCTCCCTCTCGTACCGAAAAATCCGCGCCGGCCGATAAATCAGATCGCGTCGCGTCTGAAACCGATGGTGCAACTTTTGTCCAATAACGCGATACGTAAACGTCCGTATACAGGGCTCGGTTAAGCTACGGACGGCTCGATATATTCGGCTGATACGACGGGATCTGTATTCCGTCTATGTTCCCTTGTTTCTGGAACGGCGTCGGGAAAGGTTGCCCGTGAGCATGATTGTCTGTCGAACCTGATGAAAATGCATCGGGTATTGGGAGCAGGATCGTGCGTTTGCGACGGTTAACTTGTTAAAAATACAGTACTGAGATTTGTTGGACGTACAGGAATCTTCTATTCTTCGATTTTGGACAATTTGAACATTCAAAATTATGCAATGTTTATAAATCTGTTGGGATCACGGTAAGTACAGTAGTGGACAAAAATTTAAGAACAAAGGGGCAATGAAAATAAATTAATTAAATAATAAAAAATTACTGTATAAATAAAATTTTCATTCTATGCTAATCAATAAACAGTGTTCTACCATAATGACAATAAAAATGATTAAATAAACAATATTTTCGAACCATAAAATTATGCTTTACATTGTCCTGTCGTCTTAAACTTTTGTCCACTACTGTAACTGTGGAATACGCAGAGCACAATTTTTCTACTGCAATAATTTTTGACTTGCGATTGGTACTGTTGAGGTATGTTGGCTTGAGTTAAGCTTGTTCGGTTGCAATTAATTTCGACGTGACAAATAAATGAATAGAAACACATTTAAAGCAAATCTGTTAGACTGAAATTTGTATCCAATTTTTTGAATCTCTTTTGATTTAATTTTTATTAAATAACTCTTTCGTGATAGTCTACTAAAACTGCAAGCTTTTTTGTTGAACTTCAGAAACTGAATCCTGCAGTAATGTAGCTTCAAATTAATTAACAAGTTAATTAGATAAAGAAGCATCTTAAAAGGGAAGCTTTAGCCAAAGTTTTACTTCGACCAATTCTTACATGCAATAAGGTTAACCGTCGGAGAAAGAATTTCGAAAACAGGAAGCAGGCACAGATTTTTGCTCGATTCGTTCGATCGGAGAACCGGAAGGGAAGACGGAATGGTAACGCGACCGGAAAGGAGAACTGGAGAAAGTATAAAAACGTGTGCCATACTTTTACGAGCCCTCCCTTACTTTCTCGAGTAATGTCCCGGGCATATGGTACTGTAACGGCTGTTACCCCTTTACGATCCCCGGTCCCACCCTCATCCCACCCACGAGCCCCCCCCGTTTTCCAACTCTCCACCCTTCGGTATTCCCGCCACGCGTCCCGAAATCACCAGCTGCTAAAAACGTGCATGCGAGACGAAAATGTCTCCTCCCTGCCTTAAAACGTGTACCACGTCCCCACTTCAACCCCTTTCCCATACACAGGGTGTTTAGAGGAAAAAATTGTCATGAAAACCCTGTCACGCTTAGACAATCGCTACTGTAGTTATAAAACGAACATTTGAAAAAGCTCTGTTCAATTTTTCAAGAATCTTCCGCGTGCTTTAAGCGGTAAAAGGTGACACTAAATCTACGAAACCTTAAAAATTGTGTGGGTGCAGGGTTAAATCATTTTCCAATGGATCCACAGCGGGTGCGTGAAAGCTAACTAAAAAAATGGTCAATTTGGAATTCGTTTGTGCAGCTTCACGGTTCAATTAGCTCCGCTTGTTCGAGCAATTGCCATACTACGAGGTCCCGCGAAAGAAAGAAGCGTGGCATCGCGTTGAAAAGCAGGGGAGGAAAATAGATTACTTTGACGTTACCTTTGTCTCGGTGAAAGAAGAAAGGTATTTCCATTACGGAGCTTTCTCGGTGAAAGCAAACACTCGGGCGTACATTAGGGAAGAGGGAAGGTAACTATTGTTCCATTTTCATCGTGTCCTGCCAACAATGCAAGGGCGCTGCATCTTTAATTGTGTTTTATTCACATTTGCTCTCACACTGAGCCAACCGATCCAAGTTAACGCTCCAACAAGTTGATGTCACGGTGCAGATGCACGATGTAACGGTTTGGTTAGGTTCAGGTTAGGTTTGGGTTCAATATGGATAAGGTTAAGGTTAGGTTCGAGCTAGGTTCGTATTGAATATAGATGGGGTTTTAATTAGGTGGAATTCATGATGGATTTGGATTAGGTTCAAGTTAGGTTTAAATTAGGATTAGGTTCAGGTTAGGTTCGTGTTCAATATGGATAAGGTTAAGGTTAGGTTCGAGCTAGGTTGGTATTGAATATAGATGGGGTTTTAATTAGCTGGAATTCATGTTGGATTTGGATTAGGTTCAAGTTAGGTTTAAATTAGTATTAGGTTCAGGTTAGGTTCTTATTCAATATGGATAAGTTAAAGGATAGGTTCGAGCTAGGTTCGTATATCAGTGCTCTGAAATACAAGTGATATAATCGACGATAAACGATACAGTCGTCTATAAATCACTGCAACAAAATTATATCAGCACACCACCAAACACATGTCTGCCCCGCAATTTTATATTCACTATTTGCAGTCACTTAACCTCCTCTAAAATGACGTCCTGTATATCACCAACCACATTTAACACAAATTACAAATATATTGCAACTTTTCACCTCTTCTCACAGCAGCTCCATTCTGCGTCGCATTGAATCGCTCGCTTTCAGCCAATCCCCTTCACAATTTACTTTTTAACCGTTATTCACTAACCAGTACAAGCTCACCCTTCTCCAAAAACTTTTGTCCTCGCAATCGTGGACCCTTCAATCGAATTAATTTAATCCCCCGAAATATTTCGACGAGAGCACGGTCCCCGGCAAGAAGTTGAGCGACAGGTCGAATTGGTTACAACCTGCTCGTGTTTCTCGGTACCAGCTGATACGTCCACAGCCTTCTCTACGCAGCTCATCACCCAGAGAAAACAGGAACCAGTGATGTTCTTGAAGTATGGCAGCACGTATTTGTCCCTCATGCAACACTTGTACCATTCCTGTACCTTCTTCTCCACGGCCTTGTGCTCCAGGAACTCGACCAATGTCTTCGACTTCCGGCGATGTCTCACCTGCTTGGACATCCATCGTCTTTCGAGGCCAAATTTGTAGGTTTCAACGTCGACCGTCGTTTTGATGCCCAGTGCTAGGTTTCGAAGATTGTCGTCCAAATGGTCGTAAATTGTTCTGGGAATCTCTCGAACGGATTCTTCTTCCTTGTCGTTTTGGCATGTGCGTGATTCGACGGTGCCGTTCACTAGCTGCAAGTTGATGCATTCGGTTAAGCATTGCTTGTATTAAAATATTGCTTAACCATTTGCATTTCAAATTATTTTTAAATTATTTCAATTATTTCAATTCTTCAAATTATTACAGTAATGGATTCAGAAGCCTTGTTTGAAGGGGGTGAGATATGTAAAAATACTCATACCTATTTGATATACTTCCTATTATTTACACTATTTAAAATTCGTCTATAATTTAGATTTTAATATTTCCATCTAGTTAAATTAAAACTGACACCCCATTAAATTATTAACTGCCTCTCTTGTCAATATATATATATAAGCACTGATGTTTTAAATAAAATAGAGGACAAAAATTTTTAGAATTGTGACAAGTAACAATTTACGAACGATTATCTCAGTAGAATTTCTCAAAGTGTAGTAATTTGTGGTGTTCCAGTAAATTAAGTTTACGATCTAAGAAGCCTATTGATCACGAGCAATTTAGGCGACGCAAAGCCCAATAAGTTTGCATAATACGCAAGAAGAGGCCGGGTAGCCACGATCGGGTAAACTTAATTGGAACATCTGGTAGCGGGTTCATAAAAAGCACATTAATTCACTAACGGACATCCAATAGCGTCCGAGCGCCCTCTGAAGATCGATCACCGCGTTTCTGTGCGGCTGCTTGAAACCACACAGGACACGAACTTTCAATAATTCGGGCAAGCCCTCCGCGGTGGCCATCAGAGGCTGATCGTGAGTGTTTTTCCAAATACCGTTGCCTTTTCGACCAAACGGGAACAGCCAATCGTAGGGAATCGAGTAAGTACTCCGCAAAATGCTTGTTCTATCGAAATTCGTTGGCCTTACTTGGAAATCCTGGTGTTGGCAAAACGAAAATCATATTCCTTAACCTTTTTTAGAACTTGGTGTATTAATAATATTGGTGTATTAATTCGATGTCAAATTAATATTAATATTAATATTTCTAATGCTAATATCAATATATTTAATATCTCTAACTCTAATATTGATATTTCTAATATTTCTAATGCTAATATCAATATATCTAATATTTATAATACTAATATATAAATATTTTTAGTATATCTGACTCTGATATTGATATTCCTAATATTTTTAATGCTAATATCAATATATCTAATATTTCTAATACTAATATATAAATATTTTTAGTATTTCTAACTCTAATATTGATATTCCTCATATTTTTAATGCTAATATCAATATATCTAATATTTCTAATACTAATATATAAATATTTTTAATATCTCTAACTCTAATATTAATATTCCTAATATTTCTAGTACTAGTATCAATATATCTAATATTTCTAATACTCGTATATAAATATTCTTAATATTTCTAACTCTAATATTAATATATCTAATATTTCTAATGCTAATATCAATATATCTAATATTTCTAATTCCAATATTGATATTCCTAATATTTCTACTGCTGATAACAATATTCCTATTATTTCTAACACTAACATTAATATCTCTGATATTCCTAATACTAATATCAATATTTCCAATACTTCTATTACTACTAATTATTATTCTATTTGTAATATCAATGTTATCGGTATTGATTTCACTTTATCATCAATTACAACGAAAAGGAAAATTAGATTGCTACGTCTGCCGCATTTTTCAGACAGTCTAACCGGAAATGATAAGGCTGCCTTCAATCGTGACTCGTCTCCCACCGGCTCGTATATAATCAGGCGACAGAGCTGTGATCGCTGGGAACTCGAATACAGGATCAAGCTCGTCTCTTCATCGTATAACGCCGCCAACTCTATCCGGTTTCTCGTGAGCCGATGAATGTACTCGTAAGCCGTGAGATCTCGATTCATCGAGAATATTCTGTAGTCAACACCGTCGCGTTTGAAGCATAATCTTTCATGGTTGCAAGCGGGTACATGGATCCCTTCCTCCTCGGTTTCGTATTCGTGACATTCATCACTTTTTCCCGCCATTCGTTCCATGAGCTTCGATCGTCGTTCTGCATTAGTTTGATAACGCGTCGCGCCGTTCCCTTTTACATCGAACACGTTACCCTGAACGTCCACGGTGGTAAATATGGATGCCGATGGCTCGAACGGGAAGAAATTGTAGGTGGACGTTGATTGGCTGCCGCAAATGGTGCACGCGTTGCCTTTGAACCGCAGACAGTCATCGCTGATCTAACCAAAAAATATTTCTGTATCCCCAAATATACAGAGGGTTTCATATTCATCCATATCCTACACCTTTGTTGGGAATATTTTACCTTTTATGTGTTGATTGCACAGGTGTAGTAGGTGTAGTAGAAAATTTAGGACAACGTAAAGCATAGCTTTATGGTTTAGAAATATTGCTTGATACTAGTATCAATAATAATAATACCAATACTAATACTACTACTGCTACTACTACTACTACTACTAATACCAATACTAATACTACTACTGCTACTACTACTAATAATAATAATACCAATACTAATACTACTACCTCTACTACTACTAATAATAATAATACCAATACTACTACTACTACTTCTACTACTACTAATAATAATAATACCAATACTAAAACCACTACTGCTACTACTACTAATAATAATAATACCAATACTAATACTACTACTGCTACTAATAATAATAATAATAATAATTTATGATAGAACACTGTTTCTCGATTAGCATAGAATACAAATTTTGTTTATCATACTGTTTCTTAGACCTAACTATACGACGAGACATCGTTATCAATTACAGTAATTGTGTGCTACCTGTACCTATAACATACAGAATAACAAAACAAAATAATAATAATAAAGGAGAAGAAAAAAATGCAACATTATCCTTTCACGAACTTTTTCGAGTCACTCTATACATTGGATCATCAGCGAATCTCATTTCACGGGTTTCAGTTACCTTCAGATTAACCCCGTCCGCCATCGAAACTTCGTAATGACCTCGCCCCGATATGCTGACTCGAAGATCGTCGGGCATCGATAGGGTGCAGCTAAGTGCTGACTGATCGTAGGACACCGTGGCATAGTTCTTGTGCTCCATGCGACACGCCAACAGAACAGAGACGTAGCTATCTTCCATCAGTAACTCGGTTATTCTCCCCTCGTGTCGCTTAGGGATGATCCCCTCCTCGCTCTGATCGAGGCTCGAGAGGGACGGATAAACGAGCTGCTGCTCGTCCTCCTCCTCCTTCAACCCTTCCGCAGCTAAGAAGTAGCGCAGGATTTCCTCTTCGGTCCAGTCACACGTCACCGGTTCCTCTTCTATGGTGTAACAGGTCGTGATACGCGTGCCGTCTGAAACGTAGGGTAGCTTTGAGGGAGCTATGCGCATGGGGAATGCCTCTGTGGAAATTTCAAAAAGGTTTCCATCTTCCTGTGATCCCGACTGTTATTTCGTTTCCAAGAAGGCTGGGTCCCTGGGAGGAGGGTAATGTGGACGGGGCTGGCTTGGAAATGTGTGAGAAAAAATATGTAATGTAATACGACGAAATATAGTGAAATATATAGTAAATAATGAAACAGTAAAGTACAAATAAAATAAAATATACGGTACAGTGAAATAGATTGTAGTAGGATGGGTGTAAGTGGAATATGAGATAATAAAATGCAAATACTGATATTATATTCGGTGAGTTTTAATAATACAGAATGATGTTTGTATGAATCTCCACAGAACTGTTTGTAGACAGGTACCTCAGAGCCACACACGATTTTATATTTACTTTAGTTAGTAGTTCCATTAATTACATTGAGGAATTGGTAATTTTAGCAATACATTTTGATCAGAGAATGATATAAATGTAACATTAATTCTGTGATATATCAGCTTGTCTGAATTGCATTTCAAGTTTCAATTAATCAGAGAAACGTGAAGTTCTACTAAAATTATTCTGGTTACTTCAGTAAGGGAATACGTTTGACTTCATTCAAATTTATGGTAACTGTATTACAGCACAGTTTCCTCGTTCCATGAAATCGAATTCGATATTAAAGCTTGAAAACTCGCGTGATTACAAAACGTTTAAGCACAATCCATTTCAATATCTGCCAACTTTAGTTTGCGCCAATATGCTGTGTAACATCACAGTACACCATGGCTTACGGATTACGTAAAAATGTATTTTAATTAAATACCTCAAAGCGAAGTCTTTTTTATTAAAGTGTGTCCTAGCTCAATATTACCTACCGAAGAATAAAGCGGGTAGAGAAATTTTTTTAAAAATGTCCCGTGGTCTAAATCTTCCGTGGTCTGCTTTTTCCATCGATTTAAAACGGATGTACATTACAGGCGACCGAATAACAGGTTCCGGAGAGGTTGCTCGAGCCACTTCGAGAAGTAATGAATTTAAAAGCACTTAAAGCCACCGCAGTTATATTAAAATCGACGTTATCGTAAATGGGGCGAGTTTTCCTGATTTAGAGAACTTCTACTACACAAGAAAACATATAGTAGACGATGTCCTGACTTAATATGGTCTTCGTAGAAGTTTTCATAACCGTGCTGAATGTTGCAAAAATTATGCTTATTCTTAAACGTAACAGAAATTGCATTTATCGCTGTTAAGGGATGTTGAATATTTAGAACATAAAATGGAATTGGTATTTAAGACAATTTTCAACATATTTTCTTAGAGTATGGTATTATAATCATTAAATCTGTGCAACACATTTCGAGATATTGAACGTGTGAGACTCCGATTTTGCCGAGCTATCAAGCTTTCGAATTTGTAAGCCTGAAACTTTGAGTTTTTGAGCTTTTGAACATTGCATCTCCGAAACTATACATTTTGAGCTTTATTATTTATGTTTTATGCTTCAGAGCTTTGACCTCTTGGGCTTTGAGCTTTTGAGTTACTGCGTTTCTGAGTTTTGAGCTCTGAGCTTTCGAGCTTTGTGACTTTTGAGCATTTTTGAGTGTTTCTGAGTTTTGAACTCTGAGCTTTTCAGATCTGTGACTTTTGGGCATTTTGAGCTTTTGAGTTGCAGCGTTTCTGAGTTTTGAGCTCTGCGCTTTCGAGATGTGCAACTTTCGAGCATTTTGAGCTTTTGAGCTGCTGAGTTTCTGAGTTTTGAGCTACGAACTTTTAAGATTTGTGGCTTTTGAGCATATTTGAGCTTTTGAGCTGCTGAGTTTCTGAGTTTTGAGCTATGGACTTTTAAGATTTGTGGTTTTTGAGCAAGTTTGCGCTTTTGAGTTGCTGCGTGTCTGAGTTTTGAGCTCTCAGTTTTCGAGCTTTGTGGCTTTTAAGCATTTTTGAGCTTTCTAGCTGTCAACCTCGAGTTTTTTATTTTGAGACTCTGACATTTTAAAGTCCACAAATTTATAATTTATCACTGATCGTTACCTTGAAATATTTTTGCGCCTGCGTTAAACATTGGGATACACTTTTATTTAAACCGTTCAGAGAACACAAAGCTAATTGTTTTAATCTGATTATCGGGTATCGGTGATTAGTAGCGATCTCTCCATCCACCCTAGAAGTCCCGACCTCATTGTGCGGCGTTCAGTAGCGTGCTGAAATTGGAATTCGTTCGGCAAAATGCACGATGAAATCTACCTGGGAATCTGACAATCAATTCTCCTTTGGAATTCAGCAACATGTTGGTGCCGTCAGCGCGACGCGTGAATTTCTCGTCCACCTCGTAGTCTGACGCCGTTCTCACGAGTAATCGATGCTGTTCACTTACGATCAAGTCGTCCACCACCTCGTACCGTCCACCATCGTGATTCAAGACCGTGTACCTTGACACTTTGACCGCGTTGTCCGCCACCGACGTGGCATCAACGTGATCCTGAAGGACAAATCACGCTCGAGTCAACGTGAATGAAGACGATAATAAGATGTCACACGGTGCTACTATTTGTAGTTGTGCAGTAAATATTTACACAATCACTGCTATCTTAATTTTTAACACTAAGCAGTGAGTATTTAACCCTTTGAGTGCTATGGGCACATATATGCGTCCGATGAAAGTCACTCGTACGGACCATGGACGCATATATGCGCTTGTAAATTTTTGTTTTCTTCGTTAACATTTTGAGAGTGCTATGGGTGCATGTACAGTAGCGGACAAAAGTTTAAGACGACAGGACAACGTAAAACATAATTTTATGGTTCGTAAATATTGTTTATCTATTCATTTTTATTGTGATTATGGTAGAACATTATTTATTGATTAGCATAGAATACTAATTTTATTTATACTGTTATTTGTTATTAATTAATTTATTTGTTTTCAATATTCTTTATCTATTCATTTTTATTTTCATTATGGTAGTACACTATTCATTCATTAGCATAGATTACAAATTTTATTTATACTGTTATTCCTTATTAATTTATTAATTTATTTTCTTTGACTATTTAGTCTTAAACTTTTGTCCGCTACTGTATGCGTCTGCCGACAGTTGCTGGTATGGATTAGAATAAAAATACGATTAGAATAAAATCACGAATAAAAGCGTCTGTCATTTTCTTCGTTCTTTCGCTTATCGTAACGCGATTGTCAGTGTAAGTAGAAATAACATCGCAACCACCGTTCACACGGAGAGTTTTCAGCACTCAAAAGGTTAATTAAATTAGTACAAAAATTTATAAGCTTGAAAAAAAGGAATTGTCTTGATATTAAATTTATATAGTGCTGTTTGTATAATCTTGGATACGATAATGGTAACAAAACTGTCCTTTGACATCAAGATTTGAACTTTTTACAAATTTTGATCCAAAGTAAAAAATAAAGTTTGTCAAGTCAATTTGTCATTTGTACTTTATGCAAGCATTTGATATATTCAAAGACTTATACTCTTGCTTCATTGAATTCGTTTTGTTAAATCATTCGCGTGATTGGAGTAAAATGAAGTTTAACAGGAACTTGATTAACTGCTCACCGTCATTGAATTCCGCTTTGCAGGCTCAGAATCCTTTTCGAGCAATTGAGTCTTCGACGAACCCATCGATCTTTTTCTGTTTACAGCTGGAGGCCTCGTTTCTTTTGCTCTGTCGCCTTTAACTACGGAATCACGCGTACGTTTCAGAGCAAATGCTGGAGGAGAACTTTATAATGGATTCTATAGCAAATTTCAGAGCAAACTTTTCAATATATCTTAAAAATTTTATAGCACACTCTAGAGTAAGCTTCGACCAAACTCTCGAGTAAGTTGTTTCGCTCTAAACTGCATTTACTTTGTACTGTCAGACGATCAATACCATTTTATTTTTGTTATACAAAATTTCATGAATAAAAAGAGCTTCTGATATGGATTTTAAGATTCTGATTTCTAAATCATAGCAAATACCTGAAGTATTAACCTGTGCACTTCTCGAAACTTTGAGTCGATGTTTATGATCTTCCTGTTGCTTGGGATTCGCATCCTGGAATTCTATACAGGTTACGATCACTCCATTAGGACGTAACACGATTACTCTACCGTCGTCCAAGTACTTTAGAATGGTTCCGTTTCTTAGAAATTTTCTACGGACCTCACGGCTCCCCTTAGAGTCACAGTATCCCTTTATGTACGATTGCTGAATATAATAAGGATTTCGTGGTTCGTCACCAGTGATCGGCTCCACTGTTAATCCGGTTGGCCACGAGGCTTTGAATTCTACGTCCATTTGTTTCCAATTAAGGAGAGGATTCTGTGGCACGCCTAAGCATTTGTTGCCAAATTTTTAATGCGTTAAAAGTGTGTAGGAAAGTTATTGTAAGAGTATCGTAAACATAGTAATTTATTAATTCTAAACTATAAAACATTCATATTAAGATTAATTGTACAGTTGCTATTCTATATATCAACCTCTTAACGTGCACGCTAAACTATGCACACTCGAAATAATTTGAGTGACAATAAAATTTACAATACAATAAAAATTTTGATTATTTTTGTATTTTTCTAATTTTCTTGCCAAGACAACGTTCTAAATTGTGTCTTTTAACATTAAAAAAAAAACTGATTGCTTCTGGCCAGGTTAAAAAAAGAAAACTGTGCATTAAGGGGTTGAAGGGTTAAATTGTTTTGTCTATCACCGTGAGACGAAACGATTTTGTTCAAGCGCACGATTAAATCTCACGTGTAACCTATCCGTAAAGTTCATTGTGTACAAGCATGCGAAACTTGTTAGTCAAAATTCGCTTCGAACATCACTTCCATGACACCTTCTGCAACTACTCTAACGATATTAGTTTATCTCGAAAGCTACGAGAACCTGGCACGATAAGATCCACGACAAAGTACATTTTCAAGAAGTTATGTCTGGCACACTGCAGCCAAGCTTACATTCTAAATTCATATGCTGTTAGTTCCAAGTAATAAGGGTATTGTAACATTAAACAATAAAAACATAACATGTACAACATAAAATATATTTGCAAATAGCTATGATAACGCTATAGCTATAGCTATAATAATTATAACTATAATTGTAACTATAATTGTAACTATAATTATAAATATAATTATAAATATAATTGTAACTATAATTGTAAAGATAATTGTAACTATAATTGTAAATATAATTGTAACTATAATTATAAATATAATTGTAACTATAATTATAAATATAATTGTAACTATAATTATAACTATAGTTATAACCATAATTATAACTCAGATTCGTAATTTTTGAATGGTATGATATTTACAGCTAGATTCCAATTAGTGTTAAATGTTTACCTATTCATTTTTATTGTCTTTATGGTAGGACACAACTTATCAATTAGTATAGAATACAGATTTTATTTATACTGATAATTGTTATTAATCAATTTATTTATTTTCATTAACTTTTGTCCACTACAGCAACTACTGAACTGTAGATTTGAATTTTTACAAGGTAAATCGAAGAGAAGGGATTCCAACAGAAATTTGATTGATTCTTCGAATATTGTAGCTCTGATTTTAAATTAAATTGATTCACTGCTTAGTTAAAACTGTAATTTTAATAATATTCAATTCCTTTATCTACAGACGACACATTACTATTCATAATGACGTCTATAATACGAAATGCAAATCTACAATTATAATACAATTTGCACTGGAAAATTTAAAAACGATCAAGTCTCTTACTTGGAGGTGTCAGGGGCTTTTGGAAAGCAAGAACGATCCCCGTTTCGCTCGTCAAATGAAACACTTCGTGCTGTTCCTGATTGTCCATTCTGTGATTCAACTTCAAAGTATAACCATGCACCGTGACCGAGATTCGCATGTGTTTCATTTTGTACAGCCAATCGTCTATCTCAACCCTCACAAAGGTCTCGTCAGCAGAGTAGAACGTTTTCTTATTGTTCGTTACCTGCACGCGTAACCTTCCCAGATCGTAACCAACGAAATCGTAAGCTGGCTCCTCTTTGACGTCGTCGTCTTGCGTCAACGCGAGCCTCGACGTTGCATCTGGCTTCTTCGAGCTGCTCTTCCGAGCGGTCGATGTCTCGCTCCTCTTCGATTTTGCCTCCTTCTTGCCGCCTGACTTTTTCTCCTCCGCGACGTCACTCTTTTTCCTCCCTTTCTTTCGATTCCTCGCCCCGTCCGCGAAAGAACCCGCCGGTATATCTACGGAAGAAGACCGTAAGTCTTATCGGTTCTGCACAATTCGGACACTTTTATTTCCCGTTGTACCAGTGCATTATCTGCTGGACGTTGATTTAACGACACGTCTGTAAAATTACGTCCCCATAAAGATAGACGTGTGTGAAAATTTGGTCGGTAGGCACTTCGAGCAGGTCGATTTGTAATTTAAAATACACCAATACCCCACTTTGCGTCGGGGTTACGTTCCAAAAAAAACACGACGCAAATTGAAACGACGCAAAGTGAATTAAGATTTTCTATAGCAAACCATGTAAAGATCGAAGATTGAAACTGAACTCTAAAATTAGCAAAACAAAGTGAAAATAAAACTGTATTAAAATTACGTTGATTTTCGGTTAGAAGAGGAATTACCGAGTTTTTTTTGGCATGGCGCAATTAGAAACAAAAGTAGAGCCATCTGTTAGAAAACAAGAAAAAGATTCAAGACTCGAATCCAAAACAACGCAACCTCGAAAACCTAACGACGCGCAATGAAAATTAGTACTAATTGAGCAGCGACGCAACATCGAAAAAATGCAAAACGAAACGACGCAAAGCGAGGTATTGGTGTACAGAAATCGTAAAGGGTCACTTTTCATCTCGATACTTGAACTCGTAGACGGCCAACGTGTACAGTAGCGGAGAAAAGTTTGAGATGAGAGGACAATGCAAAGCATAGCATTGTGGTTTGCAAATATTGCTGATACATTCATCTTTATTGTTATTATGATACTATATAATAATAATAATACCAATACTAATAGTACTACTACTAATAATAATAATTTATGATAGAACACTATTTCTCGATTAGCCACTGTTATTATGATACTAATACTAATAATAATAACACCAATACTAATAGTACTACTACTAATAATAATAATTTATGATAGAACACAATTTCTCGATTAGCATAGAACACAAAGATGGCAAACTTATTTGAAATTTTCACAGTTCAACTTCAGTTCAGTAGAAACGCAAAATTCCCCTAGACAATATACAAACTCACCCCCTATCACTTTGTACACTATATAAATATTCAGGAGCGGACAAAAGTTCAAGCCCAAAGGGCAATACAGAATATAGTTTTATGGTTCGCAAATATTGTTTATTTATTCATTTTTATTGTCATTATGATAGAATACTATTTCTCGATTAGCATAGAATACAAATTTTGTTTGTTATGCTATTTCTTACAAATCAATTAATTTATTTTCGTTGACTGTTTGCCCTTAAACTATTATTTGTTATTGTATTTATTCTTTCACTTTGAGAAATATCGAAAAATTATTTAATTTCTTCATTAATTTGTTTATTATGCTATTTCTTACAAATGAATTAATTTATTCTCGTTCACTCTTTGGTCTTAAACTTTTGTCCACTACTGGATACGGTTACCCTTTGCGTTTACCAGTCAAACGTTATCAATTTCATAAATCTCCAAATGCAACGTGTTAAATTACGAGAACATCGATGCACTTATAAATTCCCTCAATTCTCAGTGCCCCCCTCCCACCCTATTTCTTCTTATTCAACTCCCTTGCCACTCCATAAAGCCACCGTCCACAATTTAAAGTACTCATTTTAAGGTGCATCATTCAGAGTTGAAAGGGACGAACTTAGTTCCTCCTCACCTGCTCCCAAGTCGTTCTTCCTTTCATCGAGCTCCCTCCTTTTCCTCAGCTCCCTGGCTTTCAGCGTGCCCGGCAGAATGAAGTCCTCGTCGGTGAACACCATCGTCTCCTCGAACATCTCCGAGCTCTTCCCCATCAATCCCTCCATCAACGCAGCCGTCTGCAATTTGTATCGCTCCTCCTCCAGCCTCAGCCAATCCTTCTCCTCAGGCACCACGTACTTGCAGAAATCGTGAAGCCTGACAGGTGTCCTGACGCTGGACGTCTTCTCCTCCTCTTGAACTCCGTCGATCCTGCGTTTGTCGCGGAAGCACAGTAACAGAGAATCGGTAGGTTCGACGTGTCTCAGCTCCATGCGATCGAATTCCAGCAGGCACCGGTGAACGAGCTGCAGGAAGATCGGAGCGGACAGCAGTTCAACGTCGCTGACGTCTTCGAGCAGAGGTTCTGTGGAATCCTTCCTCGCGTGGAACACGTTCTCCTCCAGATAACCGGGGACTAATAACTCACGAGGGTCTATCAGGTCGAACAACGGGGAGCATTCGAGGATCTCCGGCACCACCTTGCCGTACTCGATGTTACCGTCGCTCAAGAAGTGTACTTCCGGTGTGAATCGACAGCTCAGACTGGGCAGCGACCTGCATTTCTTCATGGAACACGAAGATCCCATCAATCGCATACCGTGTTCCGTTGCTTCCGCTCTAATTGTCGCCTTCTGAACGTCGGCTTTCACTCGTTTGGACATCATCTTGTCGAAGATCAGAGTATGCAAATGATGCTTGATGTCTTCGTTGGTCACGTCGATTTCGAAGTGTTGGCGAACGTTGTCGATGTGTCTGGTGTATTGGTTCAACTTCTCGTTGGTGATATCGCGGTTCTCGTGGTGGCTGGCGATTATGGGATGCCAGAAAACGGGCAGCACGCTGTTCAACAGATCCATCGGTTCGGATAGGGCAGCCATCGCGGAGTCGTTGAGAAGATGAAGGGTTTCCAGCAGACCGTCTCCGTGAGGGATTAGTTCAATGTCAATTACGCTTCGCTCGCCATTGTCGGAGCCGTGCTCCTCGTCGTCGAGACCGAATTTAACGTTGAGAGTCTTCGCGTTTTGTTCGACGAGCGTGATCAGAGATTGGTCGGCGAGTTCAGCTTCCGTTTCAGTTTCCACGTCGATCTGTTCGAAATTGCGGTACGTCATACGTCGCGGGTTCTGTTATTGCTAATGAGGGGGTGAATCGAAGTGTGGAGATGTAAGAGATTGATCGATTGAAGGGGGGAAATGAGAAAGGAGGAATATCGGAGAAGGACTTTGCGCTCTTCAAACAAGTATTCCATTTTATCTCCCCTTAATGCTTTCATTGTTTGAAATATTATAAATTGCCTAAGCTTAAATTTTATTGTCTACGCAACCGAGTCAGTTGTTTGAAAATATATTTATCAGAGCTTAAATTTAATTACGTTAATAGCTACCATTGTCTGCGAGGAAATTTCATCGCTTGTGCTCTTAACATTTCAGGAGAATTTAATTATCCATATAATTAAATGAAATTTATTATTTATATTTTATTGTAATTTTGAGATTCTTCTGTGACTATTTTAAAAAGTTAAATTGTACGTTAGTTCACAAATGAATAAAATTTATTATTTATATTTTATTATAATTTTGAAGTTCTGCTGTGACTATTTTAAAAGTGTGAAGTTGTATGTTAGTTCACATATAAATAATTACATAAATAATTGATAGCTTTTAATCCAAATTTAGCTTACAATTACCTGCATTACTTAAAAACCCGGTTCCGAAGCACAAAAATTTATCAACCCACCTTCTCGGACACCCTCGCCTCATTATTCTCGTCGATAGAGTCCTCCGTGGCAACTTTCCTCTCGTTCGCGTCGACTTGCATCAGTATCGCGAACAGTATCAGTGGCACGGTGACGCACTCGAAAGGAAACATGTCCAGGAAATTCTCATAAACATCCGTGCCGCCGCTCTCGGTGCTCTCGTCCAGGATGCTGCTCTCCACTTTCATGCTTCTCAAATAGCTAGCGTGTTGCCGATAGAGCTCGTAGAAATCGTACACGATGTACGACACCCTGTCGTACATATCCTTCTTCAAGCGTTGCCGTTGCTCGTCGTCGTCGTCGCTGGTTTCCGGCAATTTTGGCGGGCAGAACACGATGAACGCGATGTCCGAGTACTCCTGGTGCTGCTGCTCCGGATCCGTGAAGCACCGCTTCACCCTCGGCCAGAAGTTGAGCAGCTTCGCCTTGCTGACTCTGTACTCGTCCAGGAAGCGGTGGTGCCTCTTGGTTCCCGGCGAATCGGCCGCGACATCGTGAAGACGATTCAGCTTCTCGCCGGGCCTCTTGATCTGCATCATCAAACTTAACGGCACGCCTGCGTTTATCAGGTGCTCGGGTAAATCAGGCTCGTGGAAACCGGTGAGAATTATGTAGAGGTGCGGTCCATTGAGGGGCGCGTCGTCCACGTAGATCACGTCCCGCCATTCCTCGCCCCGCTTCCGGAGCTTCGTGTTCGCTTTGCGGTTGAACGACTCCGGGTTGAATCCTTTCGTCCCTGACTGCCCTACGAAGAGGGTTCGGTGATTGGTGTACGGTAAAGAGGGCAAACGGGGGTTAAGGGAATTTTTAGACCTGGGTCAATACCTGATCTCTAATTTTGAGATACCTGTGTCTACAATTTTATGAGATTTCGAATCACTTGGTGTATGAGAAGAAGAGCACGTGGGAATTAGGATAGTTTTTAGTAGTGGGTTGACACCTGATCTCCAATTTTGAGATATCTGAGTCTACAATTTTATGAGATTTCGAATCACTTGGTGTATGAGAAGAAGGGTACGTGGGAATTAGGATAATTTTTAGCAGTGAGTTGACACCTGATTTCAAATTCTGCGATACCAAAACTTACAAATTTATGAGATATTTCAAATTTTTTGGTATATGACAAGGAGGGCATGTGGAAATTAGGATAATTTTTAGCAGTAAGTTGACACCTGATTTAGAATTTTGCGATACTTGAGTCTACAATTTTATGAGAACTCGAATCACTTGGTATATGACAAGCAGGGCATGTGGGAATTAGGATAATTTTTAGCAGTGAGTTGACACCTGATTTAGAATTCTGCGATATCTAAGCTTACAACTTTATGAGATATCTCAAATTTCTTGGTGTATGATAAAAAGGGCATGTGGGAATTAGGTTAATTTTCAGCAGTGAGTTGACACCTGATTTAGAATTCTGCGAAACCTATGCTTACAACTCTATAAAATATCTCAAATTTCTTGGTGTATGATAAGAAGGGCACGTGGGAATTAGGATAATTTTCAGTAGTGAGTTGATACCTGATTTAGAATTTTGCGATACCTAAGCTTACAACTTTATGAGATATCTTGAATCTCTTGGTGTATTATAAGGAAGGCACGTGGAGATTAATTTTGAATTTATGAATTCTTAACCTACGACATTTGCTCTGTTTAACGTATTTTTCATTAAGTTATCCCGAGGTAGGAAATTGGAAAGTAATAAACGCTCTTCGAAAGTATTAAAAATGAGCGACAGAATATAAATATGTTCTTTAAAAAATCACAGCAATAAAGTTAATTAAGTTCCGAGAGTTTGCTACCCTAAAAATGACAAAAACCTTCCACTGTCTCTTCCCTGCTAATTCTACAGAACTAATTACTTTTGAACAATCCGTTATCAACACCAACGAACGACCAGCTTTACAATTTAATTAACTTCCAAAGCCCAGCTAACTCTCCTCTGTCGCATCGCTTATCGTTCTCCTAAAAATATATTCCAACCTGTTCAGCCTAATGTTCGTGTCCCGCGTCAAGGTGTACCCGTTTCATAAATTCCTAATTACATTCCAATCGACAACGGCATCCTGTACACCGGCATAGTAAAATCGATACGTTCGCCGATTCGCCTACCCCAGTCGGCGGCCGTCTGCATAATCCAATACTCCTCGTCTATTTCGCGCTCCAGGTCCGCCAGCCTCTTCACCACGCCGATGCTCTCCTCCCTGGCCCGATATATCAGGTACTTGATGACCCGAGCCATCAGCCAGCTCGGCAACACGTCGTTGTTCTCGTTCAGGACCTTGTTCGCGTGGTGGCAGACGCCCTGAAGAACCTGACTCGAATCCAGGCTCTGCTTCGACAACGCCCTCACTTGGGCCAGCGCTCTTCCACGGCTGAGGGAGTGAATGGCCTTCCGTTTGCCCTCCTCGGCGGCGGCGGTGAAAAGTGACACACACCTCGAGTGCTCGACGATCGTCTCGACCATCATCACCACGATGCACCACCACTCGTCGTCGTTGATCGTGATCGCCTCCAACGGCTCCCGCCACGAATCCTCGTCAGGCGGTTGCTTCGGTTTGCTGGAAGCTTCGGACTTTGCCACGGGTTTCTTCCGTCGCATATCGTCGCCCTAACCTGTACAGGTTTGTCGATAAAAGGGTTTTGAAAATGAAGTTACGCACGGGTCGATCGATCATCGAGACAATGGGTTGGTATTATAAAGGTGAGAAATTTGTAGACGTTCAGAGCTTCGGTGTCTTTCGAACATCGAGTTCTTGGTTCTGAATGACTTTGTAAAGAATACAAATTTTTATCTGAATTTTAAGCGGAACATTTTAGGTATTTGGATGTGTTGAGGGAATAGCTGATGTTTGGAGCGGAAATTCGTAGATATGTAGCAGATACAGATTGTATGAATAAATTTATTCTCGAAATACAGTAAAGGACGAAAGCTTGAGATCGAATAACAATAAAAATGAATATATAGATATTATATTGAATATTACTACGAATATATTGATATATAAATCTATGAATATATAGGTAATATATTCAATATTATTACGAATATATAGATATATATTACTATGAATATATAAATATTATATTCAATATTATTATGAATATATAGATATATATTACTGTAAATATATAGATAATATATAAATAATATATACAAATCATAAAATTATGTTTTACATTGTCCTCTTGTCCTAAATTTTTGTCGGCTACTGTATAGCTGTTTGATGAACGTAGTCTATAATTAAGCGTTCGTTGGAGTTAAAATTCAGTGGATTCGATTAAATCGACCGATCGAGAGGAATGAAGTTTAAAACGTGAAGTGTAAAGAAAATAGATGGATTCAGATATCTCGACAACGAAGTGTATAACAGCGACAGGTGATCCTGTGCTGGCCAGTGCACGAGCTCAACGGCTTCCGGTCGTGAATAGTTCGGGTTTCATTTTCAGTTTCCTCTCGTCCGCGTCAGGTTGATTTAAAGCTGATTTACACGGTATGTCAAAACGTAAACGGAGCGACGCAAGAGTGATGAAACGCTGTCTAAACTGTGCTAAAGTTCGCTGTAGTTGTCGGCAACTGTCCATTGCATTCAGAACCGTTACGAGAAATTGATGCTCCGACGTCCTTTAAAAAACTATGATCAAATCGGAAGATTTATTTATTTTGTCCCGGAAAATACAACGATAAATCTCTTACTTACTGTCTAACGTTCGAAACATACGTGTATAAACTCAGAATCGTGATACGAAACTGTTAATGTGTTACTGTATTGCTATAGCATTACAAATTAATATATTACTGCTTTAGTATAACTTCATATTATTGTAATTATATATCAGTATAGCTTTATATATTACTATAGCTGTATATCAATATAAATTTATATATTGCTATGTCTGTATATCAATATAACTTTATATATTGCTATATCTGTATATCAATATAACTTTATATATTGCTATATCTGTATATCAATATAGCTTTATATTACTGTATAGCTATATGTTTGCTATATTGCTATACAGTTGTATCATTATTTCACATTGTTCTGTTGTCTTAAACATTTGCCGGCTACTGTAAATTAATTACTTAATAAGAAACAACAGTACAAATAAAATTCGTATTCTATGCTAATTATTGAAGAATTCTAATCTCTCGCCTCTCCATGCGGAAGTCTGTGGTGTTCGTCACGCCCCCGTGATGTGAAAGGCACTAGTTGTATCATTTATTTTTTGTTCAAAGTACATATTAACATTGCACATATGAATAAGACAAAAAGGTGTTTTTATTTGATACCCAATACCAATCGATAAACAGTGTTCCATCATAATGACGATAAAAATCGATAAATAAACAATATTTGCCCATCTAAAAAATTATGTTTCACGCTATCCTGTCGTCTTAAACTTTTGCCAGCTACTGTACCCCGCGACACTCGCCGAATTCTCACTCGGTACGGTGATTTCGCGGCGTCGACTCGTTGCGTTTGATATCTATCGCCGGCCTGGCACGGCAAATTGCGACGCCAGTTGCTGCTACTGGGTCAAGACTTGCGATAAAATACCGCGCTCATTAATTAATCCGGCTGTGAAATATCGCCGCGATACGTCACGCGGCAAGTTGGCCCGGATCTCGCGACAGTTTTGTTAATGGACAACGGTGCCACGGGCTGGCGTATCCGCGGAATCCATTAAACGGGTCGCGGGGATTAGACGGAAAGAATACGCAGCCAGTCACTGCTGTCTTTTCCCACCTAGGGACGGAGCAGCGCAACGTTCCACGCGAGAGAGAAAGAGGGAGAGAGAGAGAGCGTGATGACAGGCAGACGGTGCCGATGCGCTAGCGACGATTATGAAAACGACCGGCAGTCGCAAGCGAACTGTGAACTCGTTTCAAGAGAGGTACAGAGAGGAGAAAGGCGGCTGATGACGGCAAGAAGGATGGCGATGATGATGATGATGATGATGATGACGGTGATGGGAGCTGGGTGATTAGGAAATTGAAGCTGAGGAAGTTTGTACAATCGCGGGTGACGGATGCTTTTCAATTTTTGCGAAACGGGGAATTTCGTCGCGAATCGCGCCTATGAACGTGGAATTTTATCTTTATTTTCTTTTTTTTACCACAGTCTCGCGTTTTTAATGCTTGTCCCCTTGTAAAAGTTAAATGGATGGGCAAAAGCGAAGAATAGTGATCTCGTGCCTTTTTTTTTTTAATAATGTAGGGTATAATTGCATTTCTTGTGATTTTGGAATATATGGTATGCGGTATAAAATTTGATATTGAATATTACATTTTTAAATATTTCTAAAATCAGTTTATCAAAGAAATGTTTTTCCTTTGTGTTCTACGTTTTTTATTACATTTTTGTAACAGTATATTCTTATATTTAATATAATAATAAAAACACTAAATTTACGGACATTTCTTGTATATCTATTTCTAATATACATACAGTAAGAACTAGGTATATATCGCACAGAATTAAAAATTGTAGAATTTAGAGGAAAATAGATTTGAATGTATTCGTACCGTTCCATTAATAAAACTCAGTAAAAATTGCTAGGAAGAATAGTAATTGCTGTTGCAAATTTTGCTGATGAAATTTGAAAACCCTTCAAATATACAAGTCCCGTGAACCTAATATTAATTAAGATATCAATACCAGAATAAATTATGAATTGGAGAAATAGTTTGAGTAATCGGTAAGGAATACAATATTTTGAACGCGAAACTTAAGGGTGCAGCTGCAGGAAGATGTTAATTGCGCCTACGATCGCCGAAAATTCCCGTTCACGTAGAACTTGTTGAAACGAGGCTTGTAAAATGCGAGGCACGACGGCGATTTCAGGTGCGCGCGGAATCTGCCGGCGGCTCGAGCGCGTTAAGGAAAACTTACAAAAGCTGTGTAACATGATTCCCGTGAAACGGGCTGCATAAAGTGGGATAAAAAAGTAGGCGGGCGAGGAGAAGAGTTTCCACGATATTTTCGTTGCATGTGAATCGCCGCAGGAATAAGGCAAACGTTTCGAACAGGATCCATTATTAAGCGGAAGTTTCAAAGTGAAGTAGAAACGAAAGGTACTTTTATTTTCCCGGAAAAGTTTCGTTTCAGTGGCGCCCAGCTTGTTAAACGGAGATTATTACCGATACGAATTAAACTGTTTCTAAAAATCGTACGTGAACATTTTTTTTAATAATTAAACTCCATTGTCTGCCCTTTTAAAAATCGACTCATTGAATAGTATTCATTTTTCAAATGATTTCATTCGTAAAAAAGTTACGATGATTTTGGTATTCTGTTAGAAACAGCTCTTTAGTCATTCTTATTTTAGGTGTATCATAAAAATCTTTAAGATGGTCTGTAAATTTTGTAGATGATAAATTTTACCCTTGCTGATTATAGAATTATTTTAGAAATAAGATAATCTCTAGGTCCCACTCGTAAGCCATAATTTATTAAATATTCCTTAATATTTATTGAATATTATATATAATAAATATACATAATATATATTATTAAATATTATATATAATAAATATACATAATATATTTTATTAAATATATTATAAGAGGTATTAAATATACCTGTTTACATTTCCTTAACTGTGCGTACACTTATAATGCTTCAAGATAGCTTATTCAGCTTGGACAAGTGTTTCGCTCTTTTTCCCAAGCAGGCAGGTTGTACGCGAAGCAACCTGTTTGTTTAAAATAGCAAACTTTAATGGCTCCCGACCTAGAATCTCGACCTACATGTCTGAAGTTACTCTCAAACATTCAAAGAGATGCCCGAGCATTTTCGACAGCGGACAAACTGTTCTCGGTAAATCTCAAAATATCCGCCTAACTGTTCCAACATTCGCCGGGGGTATCTCTAAACTTGGATTTCCATCGGATTTCCGGCGTTTCCGCGACTTACTATATTGAAATCCGTCGTTCGTCCCGCGCCGCGATTTACCTCCGCCATTGTCAAACGCGACGCGTCAACACGGCTGAGAGGAAAGCGCAGAGCGAGAAGAAACTTTCCCATTTATTCCGCCCATCGAAATATCACGCTGAAACGTGCCGGAAAGTTCGAGGAGACGAGACACCACCCTCTAAGAAGCCCGACGAGCGTAACGTCGGGGGAGGAACGTCGGGACGCCCGCCGGAATCACGTGAATCTTCGTTGAAATGAGAGTCGAACGTGGAGAAAGGATAAACGAAGGAAAAAGGGTAACAGGGGAAGTCCCGGAAACGACAGGCAGACGTCCGGATGGAAAAAGAGTGGCGTGGATTGTGTTTATTTTTTGGGAAACAAAGAACTCTCAACTTGGCTAAGTAAAAGGCTATGTATGTATAATGAAAGAGCGATAAGGGGAAAAAGTAATCTTACAAAGTTATCGTCCAGAAAAGCTCAGGTTCCGATTTATTTTCACCAGGGGTGTCAGACTGAAATATTAGCACCATTATGAGTAAAGCGTTACGGCAACAAAGTGCCCCTCTTCCCACCACGCTTAGCCTTTGAACAGATCTGACTATCCCCACTCCGCTTTACCTTTGGGCCTGCCTAACTACCCCCACTCCGCTTTGCCTTTAGACCTGCCCAACTATCCCCACTCCGCACAGTTCGTAAGTTGATCAGATCATCCCCACTCCGCTTTACCTTTGGGCCTACCTGACTATCCCCACTCCGCTTTGCCTTTAGACCTGCCCAACTATTCCTACTCCGCACAGTCCGTAGGTTGATCAGATCATCCCCACTTCGCGTTGTCTTTGCGGTTGCCTGACTATCCCCACTCCGCTTTGCCTTTGGGTCTGTCCAGCTATTCCCACTCCGCGCAGTCCGTAGGTTGATCACATCATCCCCACTTCGCGTTGCCTTTGGGGCTGCCTGACTATCCCCACTCCGCTTTGCCTTTGGGTCTGTCCGACTATCCCCACTCCGCACAGTCCGTAGGTTGATCAGATCATCCCCACTTCGCGTCTTTGGGGCTGCCTGACTATCCCCACTCCGCTTTGCCTTTGGGTCTGTCCGGCTATCCCCACTCCGCTTAACTTTAACGATTGACGAATACGCGGGAAAAAGGATTTCTCTGCGACTGCGTTAGAAGACTGATATTCTTTTGTCACCGACTGCATTCGATCGCCACCAGAGATTAGTCGTTAACGAAACACTGTGTTGACATGCTGTGAGTTCTCGAGAACACCCCCTTCCACTATGCACAATACCGTAGTAAACGCGTGGCCCTGTCGCAGGGATCATTGATGATTTTATCGAGCACCCTTATTCGAAGTTTTCATGTAATTTTGGGTAGTCCAGCTTCCTATCGGTTCTCGTCGAAGAAACAAGGACTAGTTCACGAAGGGTGATTTTCTGCGAAGATGATCCCTCTTTCTTGTCGAGGACTGCGAAGGGAAAAACTCGCCACGTCGACGGGATTAAAGCGGGCTGGGACAGGGCAAGCGAATAATTGAATGGTGTCTAGGATCAACGGACCAGGAATACAAAGGGAGATTAAAGTTGCAATGGCGGCCGGCTGTCGACCTAGCAGACGTTCGTCTTTCATTTGTCACGATGTGATTAAAAGACTGACTAAATCCTAAATGATGTAGGGCAACGTAGAAAATTCTGTTTGTTGATTGTATAACACAAATGCTCGTTGTTATACTGTGTTTGTTATAACTAGATGATTTTATTTCACACAGAATAAAGGATAACTTGTTTTTAAGAACCTTTGAACAATCATTTTGTATCTTTGGTAACTGCTCTAAAAGAATATGTGAGATAACAGATAGTAACAAGTGGAAGTAATGGTGAGAAAAATTTGTAAGAAGACAGATGTACAGTATTAAAGGCGGAAATGTCGGTTCAACGTCTGGAAGTAGTCAACTGCTTGATGTATAGGATGTGCTAGACGCGAGATACAGTTGAAACAAAGACATACGGTTCTCTCAATTTCTTCCTGCCACTAACGCTTTTCCTACCTATCACGATTTCATTAAAAATTTTTCTCGTGAAACTCGATTTAAATTTAAATTTCAAGTATTCCAGTTCGCTCCCGATGCACTTTTCAAAATTAACAATTCAGAACGAAGCCCGCCACGTTCCATTGAAGCAATCCATCCAATTTCGTCAACATCGGGGAACAAAAGAACGGAATCGTGATTTCTGGAACAGATTAGGTATGCGCCTTTCAGCGAGAGAGGAACGGTAAATTATTTAAAGTGGATTACGGAACATCGTCGAGCGAAAGGGGGGGGGGGGTGAACGTATGCAAACTTAAGACGATACCCTGCTACGAAGAAGGAGCGTGCCGTGTAAGGGTGATAAATTATTAAATCGGACCGCTTTAATTCCCAGGGCGATGTTGAACGATGAAAGCCCGCAAGGCGAGTTAAATCAAACGAACAGGCGTGGTGAGGGGGGGGGGACAAAAGGAACGGCCTGCTGTTTTCAGAGACAGACACCGTAAAAGGTGCTAGAAGGCATATTATTTCTGGGCAGACGTCAAGCTGCTTGATGTATTGCTGCAATTTGGATTACACGGTTGCCGGGAGTTTGGATTAAAACACGATACCTCCTGATATTCGTCGAGAGGCAATAAAAGCAGAGAAAGATCGAGGGAAGAGAAATATACTGAGCGATATGGCTGGACAGCAGGATATTCTATACTTAAAAATAAAATAAGCTGGAAATATCGGATCAATTTCTTTTGCATCGTGCTTTCTCTTTGAGATAAACTGAATTTAATGATTTACGATACACCTGTGTATTTGACTGCTCCGCTTTGATAAATTTCACTTTGCATCTCTTGTTTTACTAACTGACATGCCAGTCAAATAAGTAACTTCAAAGCCGCTTTACGTTTCACCTCCTTGCACGGTTATAAATAGGAAGTATAATAAAATCAAGTGGTACGAAGCGAAATTAGTCAGACGTGAGCAATCAATCGAGTGTACAACCCAACGAATCTTCAAGCAACGATTTCTATGTGAACGAGACGATTTATGAGAAAATTCTGTTCCACATTTTCGGCTTGTTTTTGAATGCAGAATAAATTAATGCTCGTTTACAGGAACAAACGGAACTTTTAATTAAACCACGGCTCAATTAACAGGTTATAATCAAGTTACTTTGCTTTGAAAGTGTTTCAGGTCTCCTTTCAGTCAGCGCAAGCCGGCTAGCAAACCTGAAAATGTTTAAAGGGCTACTTTTTGCTGTCTCCAACAGCCACTAACAGACAAGATGAGCCATAAACGACGACGCTTGAATGTCTGCGCACGAACACACGTGCGGCAGAGTGTATTATTATTTAATTAAAACCGAAGCTCGGTTTGAGACACGTCGGCGTCGTTTTCGTTGCTGTACCAGGACGTTCGCAAAACTGTCGACAAATTAGCGAAGCTTCGTCGCGACGCAGCAACACCCCCACCCCCACCCCCATGGACCGCGACCCACCCGGCAAATCTCGACTTGATAAACTTCTCTATTATCAGGATTAATTAAATTTGTTGGGTCGACGTTGCGCGGCTGGTTTTGTACGTAGCTCGCTTTTGGTCCCAAATTAACTACCTAAAGAACTGGCTACACCGGATGCAGAAAGAACCATGATTCCAGCCAATGATCAAGACGACGATTAGTTTAAAACATCCTTGCTGTGCGTTCTTAACCATTCAAGTGTTCATCTGAAATTCTTGAAAGATGTATAATAGAAGGCGTTCGAAAGGAAATTTCAATTTGCCATCGAGATTTCAATCTAAAATTCACAAAAGATATCAGAAGTGTCGTTATTTGAAATCCACTGTTATCCTTGAAGACAATTTTATCTTCTTCGCGAGCTATATCCTTCTGTATTCCAGCCGTCGCACCTACAGCTATACAATCGAATAAGATTCAAGAGTAGCCGGGGCTCGTGTGAAGATAAACGAGATCGTATGCTGTTACGTTACAGCATCGTCTGGGTGCTCCACGGATCCGACGCATACTTACCAGGTAAGCACACGGTTACCTAACAATTGAACATGTATCTGGAGCGCTCCTCGCGATTCATTCCCTCAACGATCCTAGAAACGTCGAGTTTAGTAACAGGGAGAAGGGAAATAACGTTCGAGCGGGGCGTACGAATCTCAAGAAACCTGTTCCCAGGATTGATCGAACGGGGTATTCGCTTTTCTACCGGTGACGTACAATACGTCTCATCGATTCTGCTCGCGCCAGCACGAGCGCGCGCCGGCAATTCTATGTGAAATGGCCCGATGCACAAGAGGTGGCGACGGCGGTTCTATGATCAATTTTTCCCACACACAGACGTAGGCGAGGCACTCGTGAAAAAGGTGGATCTATACAGGTGCGTTAAGTGACTGACATGTCCATTAAATGGCAAGCAAACGTACATAGAGGTACGTACAAGCGACGGGGCGATGAATCTTCTGGCTGCCAGGATTATTGCCAGCCACACATCAATGAAACGATCTTAATTTTATGACGTTTTATGTTCTCGATATTTTACACTTCTTTAGTAAACGAAAATTCGCTTAATTTTGTAAACAAGTTAAAAAGCTTTGTAAATTACTATTTTGTAATTTACAATTTCCATCATTTCATGACTACAAATTAATTGTTTCAAAGGTTCGATTACAGCTCAGAAAAGTACTTGATCTAATAGCCCACATTGTAACATTGGATTTGTAGACATTTCTTGTACACCTATTTCTAATACACAAGGCAGTAGACAAAAGTTTAACAGGACAGGACAATGTGAAACATAATTTTATAATTCGCAAATATTATTTATCTAGTGAGTTTTATTGTCATTACGGTAGAACATTATGTATAGATTAGCTTAGAATACAAATTTTATTTATACTGTTATTTCTTATTAACCAATTTATTATGCAGTAGTTGGCAAAAGTTTAAGACGACAGGACAATGTAAAATATAATTTTATGGTATGCAAATATTGTTTATATATTTATTTTTATTATCATTATGGTGGAACACAAATTTCATTTATACTATTATTTCTTACAAATTAATTAATTTTGTTTCTTCGACCCTTTGGTCTTAAACTTTTGTCCTCTACTGTAA